>JAVJIF010022928.1:0-84132 GCA_038442645.1 Agave tequilana | reverse complement strand
AAATAATTTGTAGCTGACAAGGTCGATGGTTTTTATAAGGGCTTGAGGCGATCCATCGATCTAGTTTTGAAAGGCTCGACTATGTCATTTTCTACATTGAAGGTAGTCCTCTCCCGTAGTATTGAAAGTATCCGGGACCTTGGAGGGGATAACTAGGCCGCTGCTTTAGAGCTTCTGGTAGACCAATTTTGAGAGGGATGTAGAGGAATGGCGCCGTCTCAGTCGTTCTGATCTGGAGCCTTTCGTCGACGAGCAGCTTGCGCACCTTGTTGCTCAAATGCATGAAGCCCATCTGCCGCTCAAGAAGCTGCTAAGGCCATTTCTTCGGACTTGAAAGCCTTGGAAACAAGGCAAGTAGAGCTTGGGGATGCATAGATGCTTCCAACAGTGCTCTTCTTGATGCTGAAGATAAAATTGAGAAGGCAAGGAGATGATCAGGAAGGAAAATCTTCTCCTATCCAAGGCTGAACAGTGCGTCTTGAAGAGACTGCGCGGCTTGAGCAGTCAAGGCTCAGAGTGACGAGCTCTCGCGGCAAGGGTTAACTCAAAGGGCATCTTTGGCGAGGTCGAGGCTCGCTTGGCCCAGACGGCGAATTTGATGAGGCTAAGCTGAGGTCACAGGCGCTTGTCAGGGTTGCAAATGGTAAGAGGACAAGGTTGGCTTTCCTTGAAGAGCGGATCAGATCTTATGATGGACGCTCGTAGCTTGTAATATATGTGCCTCCATGTATCCCTTCTTTTTGGAATTAAATAAAAAATAATAATTTTTTTTGTTCTGACTCCCTGTCGAATCTCCGACTTGTTTTATCTGTTGTATTGTCGCTTCCAAGTTGTATTGCAGCCACTTGAGGACATAGTCTTTGCTGGATTGGATAATGAGACTTGGCTATCTGCCGGTTCAGAGGTCGCAATGACATAACCGATTGCGAAGTCACCAATCTCGAGATTAGCCCTTACGGGACTAAAAGGGTAATGCTTGCCTTTTGTAAATATCAGCGAGTACGGGTGAGATCTGTCTTTTGTAGATGTCAAAAGGGCTCGGGGTGAGACTTGTCTTTTGTAAATGTCAACAAGCTCGAAATTGAGACTTAGCTGTCTGCTGGTTCAGAGGTCGCAAATGACATAACCGATTGAGATGCCACCAAGCTCAAGGTTGGTGATACCTGTCTTTTGTAAATGTCAACAAGTATCGAGACCTATCTTTGTAAATGTCAGCAGGGCGCGGGGTTGAGACTTGTCTTTTGTAAATGTCAACAAGCTCGAAATTGAGACTTAGCTGTCTGCTGGTTCAGAGGTCGCAATGACATAACCGATTGAGACGCCACCAAGCTCAAAGTGGTGATACCTGTCTTTTGTAAATGTCAACAAGTATCGAGACCTGTCTTTTGTAAATGTCAACGGGGCTCGGGGTTGTAATGGAATTTGGGAAAAGGTCTCGTTTTCACGGAGAGAAACGAGGGAATCACTGTCATAGGTTAATGTTAACGTAACAGTGAAATGTATATGTGGTCTTACCATTCTATGGATGAGAATTGGTAAGTGATTTTGGAGATCTCGTTTCACAGGGAGGAACGAGGGAATCACTGTCATAGGTTTAATGTTAACGTAACAACAAAATGTATGTGTGGTCTTACCATTCTATGGATGAGAATTGGTAAGTGATTTTGGAGAGGGAATCAAATGGGAACAGGTCCCTTAGGATTTTAGAAACCCTCAGCTGTCAACGGGTTTGATATGCCTTTACCAACTACCGTTTGAGTCGGGCTAGCCATGCTATTCCCCTCAGCATGATGAGTTGTCGAGGACTTATGTTGGACTTACAGGCCAACATTTTCCTCTATCCTTAATCGTTAAGGGTGTTGGATTATCTGGTTAATGTATGCATAACCTTGATTCGTCTTTGGGATAACTAGTGCACGACCAGGTTCCTACTGGTTATGGTTGCATGATCTCGCTTTGGAGGAAGAGAAAGGCTCTCTTTGCATGTACTTTGGACATGAAGATCTAAATCAGAGGTGTAGTGTTAACTTGATCATGAGAAGGATCCTTGATCAGGGATAATACTTCTTTAGAACTTGCCATTGATCGGCATCATGAGTAAGTCGTCATTTGAAGTCATGAGACGGTATGCTCCGTTGAATAGACTGTTTCTATTACAAACGGTCCTTCCCATTTAGGCTGAAATTTGCCTTTGGTTTTATGCATCATAATCATCGGTCGTCTGACGGCTAATAAAACCAAATCTCCTTTTGGAAGACTCTCTGTTTGACCTTCTTATTGAAGGCTTTTGAGATTCAAGCTTGGTACAACTCGATGTGTTGCTGAGCTTGTAGTCGCTTCTCATCTAAGGCTTCGAGCTCTTGAAGACGCAACGATCATTGTCTTCTGATGTGATCTTAGTCATTAGAGCGACTCACAATGACGGCATCTGGATTTCCAACAGGATGACTGCTTCGCACCCATATACCAGGAAAAAGGCGTATTGCATGTCGGTGCCCGAGTCGTGGTTTAGTAGGCCCAAAGACACTCACCAAGCTTTTCGTCCCAATCTCGCTTATTCGAGGAAACGAACTTCTTGAGTAGCTTTATGATCGTTTTGTTGAATGCTTCCGCCAAGCCATTAGCGGCAGGATTATAGGCAGTTGAAGCCACATTCTGAATTCGGTATTTATCGCAGAACGATAGAATACTTGGCTTATGAATTGGGGACCGTTGTCTTGGATGATCCGCCTAGGGACACCAAATCGATGGATGACATGATGTTTCATGAAATTAACCACGTTAGAGGTTTGACTTCAGCCAATGGTATAGCTTTCTGCCAACTTTGAAAAGTAATCGGTTATTGCCAAGATAAACGGTGACCTCTTGTCGAAGAGGGGCTGATTGGCCCTACGACATCTATTCCCCATGCTTCAAATGGCCATGAAGCAACAGTCGGGTGGAGCACTTCCGAAGGCTGGTGTATGAAGTCCGCTGAATCTGACATGCTTTGCACCTTCGTGCATACTGGATGGCATCGGCCATCATGGTTGGCCAATAATATCCAAGCCTATGCAGTCTGTCTTTGAGCTTTGGACCTGGCTGATGAGCTCCGCAAAATGCCGTCGTGTGCTTCTTTAAGCACTTCCTGTGCCTCTGAATTAGAAAGACAGCGGAGGAGGACACCGTCATACGACCGACGATAAAGTGTCTTCAAAGTTGGATCGTAGTAGAAACGAAGAGACCTTCGTCCGATAGACGCCGCTTCTTAGGATCGTCTGGAAGCAGACCGTGTAAAGCATAGTCGATGAGAGGAAACCACCAGTCTCTCGGCTCAAGCTTCGTGGAGACATTATAGACTCCTCGGGTTTTTAACATATGCTTAGAGCACACAAGATGTCGAGTTGCCACTGTGAGGTGATACTCGGTGTCGGCTGGGAGGGCTAATGTTGTTGCTAATGCAGCAAGAGTGTCCGCCCTGGTATTCTGAGATCGAGACACGTGCCCGATGTAGAAACCTTCAAATAGATTGGCCAATTTGATGACTGTGTGATAATAAGGCACTAAGTCTTCGTGGCGAACTTCATATTCGCCTTTAACCTGATTGATGATCAGTTTTGAATCGCCGTAAGCTTCGAGGTAGCGTACCCCCATTCCATGGCGAGTTGAAGGCCAATAAGCAGAGCATTATATTCCGCTACATTGTTGGAGCACGATTCTGTCAGAGAAAATGCTCTGGAAGGACATGATTCTGTGGGGAGATAAAATACAATCCCCGTTCTGGCAATAATCTTGCCTTTAGGGCCCATTCACGATGCTCCATCGAAGAACATTTGCCATACTTCCTCTTCTGATGTTGCATTAGACTCGAAGACTTCGTCTGGAATATCTTCTTTAAGTTTTGAGTTCTCTAGGACCGGATGAGCGGCCAAGAACTCTGCAAGGACTGGCCTTAACCGCCTCTGAGGGATAAAGATCATGTCGTATTGGGACAATAAAAGTGCACATTTAGCAATCTTGAATTCAATGATCCTGGCTTGTCATAAGAAGACGCAAAGGGTTCACTTTGGAGATGACATCTATGGTTTGGCCGACCAAATAATGTCGTGTATTTTGAACAGTAAAGACAAGAGCTAAACACTCTTTCTCGATAGGATTGTAGCGAGATTTTACCCCTATCAGAGTTCTGCTCAGATAATAAATGGCCTGCTCGTGACCATTGTTGTCCTTTTAAGTGAGGAGGGCACCGAGAGAATAGTCCATAGCTTTCACATAAAGTAAGAATGGTTTCCCTGATGTAGGGGCCACTAAGACTGGAGGCTTCGTGAGTATCTCTTGATATCTTCATAAGCTTCCTGACAGGCTTGATCCCATATAAAGGAAGCACCTTTTTCATAAGTCGGGTGAATAGCTGACAATGGCCTGAAAGGTTTGCGATGAACCTTTGATATACGCCAGTCTACCTTGCAAGCCTCTAAGCTCTTTGAGGTTCCTTGGTGGATGCATGCTTGAATGGCTTTGACCTTGTCTGGGTCAAGATGAATTCCTTTTGATGTAACAATAAACCCAAGGAACTTGCCACTTGACACTCCCAAGAAGGACTTTGCCGGATTCATTTTCAGTTGATGAGCTCGCATTATGCCGAACATCATTCTCAGGTCGCGAAGATGGTTATCCTTATTGCGGCTTTTGATAGCAATGTCGTCAACATAGCATTCTACCGTTTTTCGGAGATGATCGCGGAAGATCGTGCTCATTGCCCGCTGATAGGTTGCTCCGGCATTCTTTAGTCCGAAGGGCATCACGGTGTAGCAGTTATACCCCCAAGGGTGTTCAGAACGAAGTATGCTTTTCATCGTCGGGGTACATTTTAATCTGATTGTACCCTGAAAAAGCCGTCCATGATGAAAGACATTCTTTTGAATCCACACGTGTTGTCAATCATGACATCGGTGATGGGCAGTGGGAATCCGTCTTTAGGAAAGGCCGTATTGAGATCACGGTAGTCGATACAAATCTGTATTTTCCCATTTCTTCTTGAGGACGGGGACGATATTAGCAACCCAATCTGGATGTTGTTCCTCCCGAATGAAGCCACATGCAATGAGTCTCTAAACTTTGGCTTCAATAGCTTCCATAATGTTCGGGCGAAACCGACGTTGTTGCTGCTTGACTGGCTTGACGTCGGGCTTGATATTCAGACGGTGCATGGCGACTTGTAGATCGAGTCCAGGCATATCTTCGTAGCTCCATGCGAAGACGTCTATATACTCTTTTACGAGTGTTATCAATTCTCCTTTTCTGTAAGTGATAGGCTTTCACTTATAAAAATGGGTTTAGGGTGATCTGACTACCCAGGTGACTTGCACCACTTTATCTTCAGTAGGTGGTTCGCGCAATTCGAATCGCTTTTCCATTGGAGATTTAATTGCTGGGCCCATGGTTCCTCATTAGTAGCTTCGGCTGGCTCCAATTGACTGCTCCAGGTCATATAACAGTGAGGTTTTGAACATTCCTCCTACACTGACATCTAAGTCCCATTCAGAGGATGAGGCTGAATGTAATGGAATTGGTTTGCCGCCTTTGAGTTGAACCGTGTTGACGATGTAGGTGTGACGTATCCCAAACCCCTGCGTGTACTATCATAGTAGTTTGCAGGCTTCCCTTTTGGTACAAAGTTACGCAGCAAACTACGTCTTCCTTTTCCAAAATTCAGGCCTTTTCATGTTTTAGGTTGTATCCCATTTTCTTCATAATATGGCGTGCTGGCCGTGCGTAGTGGAAGAATTGCGGGGTATCTGAGTCTGAACTTGAAGTTGCAACTATGGGTCCCCGTGGCTGGGTTACCGAAGATTATCGGTGACTGACCTTCTTTGGATGGAGGGATTACTAATGCGGCCCCTTCTATAGATTCCATAGGTGTGATGGCCGCACTTGGCTTATGTAAGAGCATGTGCAGAGAGCCATCCGTAATGGATTCAAACAACCCAACACTCACAGGATAATCAAAAAAAAATATATCATTAATTACCCATTCACCTCATCCTCAGAAGGAGTATTATATGGGAATTATTAAAACATGCTATAATTGGTTCACCAATCAAAATGGCTGACATGCCTGCTTCGGATTCTGAATCCGCCTCATTGCCACTTTCATCATTGTCTGGCAATGATTCTTTAGGTGTTCCACCGGCCTCTTGATACAGGAGAGCGTCAGTGAAATAATTTTTCACCTTTGAATGGTTGCTCTCAAGCGAAAACAGTTCGTACTGTCGCGTCATCTTCAACATATTTGAAGCATTGGTGTAGAGTAGAGGGAACGATCCAGTTGGCGTGGATCCACGGTCGTCCTAGCAGCAAGTTATATGATGTGTCAGCGTCAATGACATAGCACGTCACTTCTGACTTTGGCTCCCGATTCGGCAACAGAGTCGAATTTTTCCAAGTGGGTGACTACTCCCGGCATTGAAGCCGTTAAATTGTAGTGGTGGTTGCGGATAGCCTATACAGCGTATGCCGAGCAAGTAGAGAAGCCTTTTGGGGATGATGCTGAGTGCGGATCCCGGATCAACTTGTATTCTTTCAATGCACGTTGAACCAAATATATCCGGTGTAATACAGAGGTCGATCGTGCTTGTTGTCCTTGAGAAGCATATCTTCTGCCGTGAATGTGATAGCGGGCACCTTTGATTGTGTGTGATGACATTCTGGGCAAGTCATCGTTAGAAACCTCTGGCATGCACGTCAGAAAGGATTCTGAATTGGCTAGCACATCCCTGAGTGCTTCTCTCGTCTCTTTTGAGAGACGAAGGAGCTCGGTATTGTGATATGAGCTGGGATATTAGCCAAATGGGCTAATATATCAAAACGAAAGGGCGTATCAAGCCCTTGGCCTGATGGTTCTTTAACACATGGTCGAACCGTGCCTCCTTAGGCTTCTCCTTTCCGTTGGTTGGAACTGGAGTGGATGCGGTATTGGTACTGATGTTGTTTGCTGTTGTATCTTGTCAGTAGACTTCTCATACTGCTTCAGGTATGATTTTCCAGATCGGGTGCCCATCTGTTGAGGTTCGTCGGCATGCGTCGTTCGAGCATGCTTTTCTCCTTCTGAGTCGCTGAGGGAAGCCGATGTAAGGCTGTCATCGTCTGGCAGGACAGAGATGACATTGCAAGATTTGCCCTTTGAGTTGGGCTCCTTTGAGTCCCGCTGTATGTCTTGGACGAGGTCTGGGTGTATCCACATGACTTCCCCTGTCTCCAATGTTAAGGGAACGAGACCTTTATCATCTTGAGTTATGGCTGAAGGATGCCTGACTTCCAACCGTGGCGTGGGGGCTGGATAGGTCCCGTCAGGAACTGTGATCTTTGGGGTTTTACCGAACTCGAGGGTCACCATATTGGCAGGACTTTCTTCTACTCTGTCTTCAATGTCAGAACCCCGGCATCGATCAAGGCTTGTATCCTGTCCTTGAGGACATAACACTTGTCGGTAGTAGGATGGTGAATCATCCTATGGTAGAGACAGTATTTGGGGTCATTTGTGCGTCCTATCTCATTAGGACGTCGAGCCTCTGGTAGCTTCATTTGTTCCCTTTGTGGAGCAGATGGAATATCGTGACCACCTGATCGTCTTTGAAGGAGTACTGTTTTGGAGGGAACTTAGGCTCCTGATTGTTGAAGCCGCTCTTCTTGGCCTTCGACTGTACGTCTCCGGATAATTTCACAGACATAGTTCTTTCCTTTGGCTAGAGAAGACTGTGGTAGGTCGCTACGTCCTTTACTGTTCATACCCCATTTGCCTTTAGGGTGGACGGTTCGAACTTTTTAGCCGACTTTTCGGCTATCTCAGCTTGCTCGACCAATTCCTTCCAAGTGTGGACTTTGACAGCCCCCATGCGAACTTCCACTTAGTCCAAGAAGTTATGCCTACATGTCTGTAAAAGCCATGGGTAATGGCATCCCCGCCGGGCACATCAAGGATAAGTTTCTGAACCGCTCAATATAGTCATGGACAGATTCGCTCTTCTTCTGCACGGTGGAGAGGAGCTTATCCATGGTCACTTCGGTATCGTCCTCATAGAAACGAGAGAGGAATCGAGTTACCAGGTCGATCCAGGAATTGATAGAGCCCGGAGGGAGACTTCGGAACCAGTCGAATGCCATCCCCTTTAAGGTGCCAATGAACAGCCTAGCCATGATGGCGTCATTGCTTATAACATTACAGTCTGAGACCGGAAGTAATAAATGTGCTGATTGTTTGGTGAACTCTTACCATCATACGTATGCAACGTTGGTGGTTTGAACTTCGGTAGATATGGCACCGAATCCCATTCCAATGGATAAGACGGACTGCCCCTACTTTCTTTATTCATCCCTCTGAGCTAGGGATGCAATTTGAGCTTGGAGGCCTTAAGGACTTCGGCGTCTAAGGAAGAACCCTCTTTGTATTTTTTCGTCTTTGGCTGCTCATTGCTGAAATGTTCTTCCTCATCATGATTGCTCTTGGCATCATTGTCATCGCGATTGCTGAGGAGTCGAGCAAGCATCTGTTGAATATTGTTCAGGGCTTCTTGCTGGGTTTTAGAAGTTTGCTCCTGAGCTTCTAGGCGTCGACGAAGGTCATCGTTAACGTTATCAACCATGTTGACTGATACTCTATCGTTCGCACTGAGCTAACTGTCGCCGAAGAGGTGTATCCACTGTCTTCATCTTCTTCATCCGATGGTTGGGGTGATCTCCTGGCTTGTGGCGAGGTTAGGGCCGTGAGGAGGAAGGATGTTCATAACTGTAGGGTATCGCCACCCTAGATCTGGTGGTTTCAGAAAATACCTTCTTCATGTACCAAGACTTCGCCTAAGTCTGGGCTGTAATCTGGATCTGGGGAGCTGTAGGGGGTGTCGCCAGATGTTTGACCTCCCCTGCATAACTCTCGTCCTCTTCCGGTCATGTTGACGGATGCGGAGGTTGGATCTCGTGAGACGCTCCTTTTGCGATGCTTCATTGGGACTTGCATCGACAGCCGATCAAAAACTGATTGCCGGCAAGGAGAAGTGGCAAGGATGATCAGAACCGGCAACGAGCTGAGTGGATTGTCACCAGCTGATCCCTTTTGTTGACAATAGGGGGAAGTAGTTCAGAAAGATTTCGGATTTCGCTTACTTGCCAAGAATTCCCGCAAGTCAGGCCCATTAGGTCTTAAACAATCCCGCGTAGAGGCCTTTTTGGAGCGTACATAGGGTAATGTTTTGCTCCTTTTATCCCTGCAGGAGGGATTAGCACTGGGTAGTGCTTCAGCTCTAGCTTCGCCAACAGGTGCGAGCTTAGTGTTTGACGAACTGGAGAGCGGAGCACGCTGTGGTGCTTCGCCTGTTATGTCGCTGCGAAGGGGATTAACCTTAGATAATACTTTGGCTCTAGCTTCGCGGTCATAGGCCCAGTGAGTATGCTGAGATACAGTAGCTTTGCTCTTATGAACGAGGGTGGCACAAGGCATTGCTGCTCTTGAATTGGGCGACGGTATGATTACCGTCGTGACTTCATGGTCGGCAGCATTGTTGGAGCAAACAGGCATCTTGCCTTTTTCTTCGCGAGAGAGGCGCGGTTTTGGCGTAGCTACGCCTGAGGCTTCAGCCAGAGACTTCTGTTTAGGCCTCCATATGCGCTTTGGCAGAGGATACTTAGGTTCGCAAAGAACCTGATTAGCCACACGCAGGGCTGAAAGGTGTTGGCAGAATTCTGCTTCTGCTTTCTGTTTCGAAACCTTGGTGATGGAGACATTTCTATGCTTCCGTGCTCGAAGCATTAGACCACCCCCAGAGAGGACTTCTTCAAATCTTCCTTGATCGAACTGAACGACCAAGTTCTCGAGAGTGAAGGACTTGGACTGTGGGCGTGCTTCCTTGTTGCGCCAGAGAACCGCAGTAGGATCGCAAAGAAGCTTTTCTGTCTCCGTAGAGACTTCCATTGAAGGTTTAACCAGAGAGGCTCTAGCTGCACCGGCTTTTCTGAATTCAGAGTTAAACCCGAAGGTCTGTTCGTCGCATTGCGACACTTGATTCTCAGCAGTGGAGAATTTCTCCCTCAGCGGAGTCGCCATCTTGTTTTCCATTGATTTGCAAAGGGGAAAAATACAATAAAAAAAAAGGTTGAGGAGCTAAATTACAAGTATTCTAAAAAGATTACAAGTAGATCTCCTCAGAGATTCTGGAGAAGTATGCCGATAGGAGTCTGGTCAGCGCGCGACCACTTTGTCCCTTGGACGATGCGAGCGATGAGATTCCCTTCTCGCCTGATTCCGGGAATCAGAGAATAGAAGGTTAGTAGAACCCTCTTGCTATTTCTCAAAACCGCCTTCAATTAGGAATTTTTTCTCGCCTGGTTCCGGAGATTCCTTGAGAAGAAGGTGTTAGGGTATCAGTACCCTGAATAGAAAAGCAATTCTCTAAAAGTCTCTGAATTCAAGAGTGCACGGTGCGTCGTGAAGAAGCCTCTTTTGTGGAGTCCTCTTGCGCGTGCCGTCTCTTCTCTCTTCCAAGCCTCTCCAGTGCGTCTTCTCTCCTTGTGCCCTTTATGGGCTATTTATAGGGAGAACAGGGGTACAATCGTCCCTTTGAAAATATGAAAAAAGATTGAATCAAATCTGTTTAAATCTGGAAAGTAGCCTTGCTTCGAGGCTAAATCAGCTTCTGCGAAGTTAGAAATAGCAGATTGGTTGATCTTCTTGATCCGTTTTGATCTTTCCATATCGTTGGAGGATTTTCCTTGATCTTCTTACTCGTTTTAAGAGCGTCAAGAGATTGTGTCAATCAACTGCCAAATTTGAACTCAGATTTGATCTTAATTGGATTTGATCTGATTAGATCTGATCTCATCTTGAGATTTGATTGGTCAAAGGTGACCCATAGCAAATCAGTAGCAGCGCTGCACGCTTTGAATTCACAGCAGGGTTGGAGACAGTATCTGGCGAAGTCAGGAGGAGGCTCTTCGGCGAAGCTAGATGTCGTCTGTGACGAAGCTACCATATACCCTTCCTGCGCAGTTGTGTCTGGCTTCAGGCGGAGTTAACTCTCTGCGGAGTTAGCTGAGCACTTCCGGCGAAGCTATGAGTTAACTTCTTGGCGGAGCTTTGGATGGCCTCAAGGCGAAGTTGGATGATCTTAGCCTCTCAAGCGAGGCTATCCCTTTGGGCTCATGTGATGCTAAGTGCTAGCACCTTAGACCTGCAGAAGTCTGTTTAGAGACAATCCGGGCTCACTGTCTGCTTGCTGGATCAGTGGAGTCTAAGTTACTTGTCCCTCGGAGATGGGTGAAAACTAGTCGTCAGCTTGTCTGTCACTTGTCTTTTGTAAATGTCAACAAGTTTAGACATTGTTCAGGCCAAGAAGAATCTTGTTTTTTTAAGTGTCAACAGTATGTCCTTGGGAGATGGGACACACGTCTTTATCTTGGAGCAGATCAGGAAGTGTCTACTACAACGTACATCTAGCATCTCAAATTAAGTAAGAAAAATTTGCATGTCTTAAACCCTACTCTCATTTACATGGGCATAGTTACAAAGTTTGGTCCAATAGTAAAATCAAATTGTCATGTCCATCAATTTATCCAATATGCAAGGACAGTTGGTCTTAAGTCCACTAGCATTCAAAACTAGACAGCCTATAATATTAATCATTTACCCAAGATAGAGACAAAACATAAAAAGTATTATTAAAGATTCAATAATTTATTTTTTCTGAACAAAACACAGTACTTTCCAAACTCTATAAGAAGATTTGCTATAGAAATTGTTCCAGGGCTTATGTTTTAATTAGATAGGTAGAAGAAAGGAACAGATGGACAGGAATTCAATTACAGAATGACAATGATTAAGATGCATAAATATAAATCCTATAGTGGACTTTACATCTCCGAATGAAAAGTGTAACCTTCCATGACATTTGGGCATCCAGTCCAGTGTAAGATCCATCGCCTCTCTGAGACGTCTAAATACACTCTCTCCAGGGCTTTCCAGTGCTCCAAGCTATGGTTTCTACTAAAATACTCTGTCTACCTACAACAAAGACAATGATTGGTCTGGTCCCATTGGATACATAGGAGAGATCCAACAAACTCTTGAAATATGTAATTTGGGATGCTTGTTCACATTCATTTTTCCTCAATGCCACAAAGGGCCACAAGTTGTAGTCACAGGTCAAAGCATGTTTAAATATTGTTCAAACTTGCAATTCTTATTGTTAAGATAATCCATCTTCTCCTCTTAGTTCACAGGTTCGACAATGTTAATGTGATTTCAGCATTTGTTCTTTGAAATGGAAGATGCACTCACTATAGAAAGATAGTTTAGTTTTATATGTTCAGTTGATGGCACCCCAATTATAACCTTAATGTGTCTTGTCTAGTCCATGTCCCTAACTCATACAATTCTAACACCTAAAATGTACTCTCTTCCAATTAAAGTTCATGACACTACACCAAAACTTCAAAATTGTGGTGAAGGTCGAGGGTAATACCTTTATGTTCTAACATGCCTCCGCAGCCTGAGTGTCCTTTATAATGCACCAAAACATGCGTGTTTGTGCATCGGTATTTTCTTTTTAATCTGGTTTTTTAAACTTCCATATTCTAAACCCTTCCCACACCCCCACCCAAAAAAAAACACCATCACCACCCAAAAACAAAAGAAAGAAAGAAAGAAAAAGAATTTCTTGGAACCTTTCAATTGAAAATTTAGAAAGTTAACCTTGTTGGAGCTTATAAATTAAGAAAGAGAGGAGCTAGACGGGGGAAAAAGCATAAAGAAGGAAAGGGAACCCACAGTTTTACCATATCATGAGCTATATTTGTGGCTCAATGTTGCAGTAACCCCTAAGATACTAGTATAGTAAGCATACAACTTTAAAAAAAACATGGTACAACCGACATTTAATTTTCATCTCTCGTATTTCCATGGATAAAAATAGTGCAAACGTGAATCAATTTTCACTCACAATTGACTTTTGTGGAAGCCAAAATGGAATCGCTTATAAACTACAAATCACAACTTTAACAAAAACAAAATCAAATCACAACTTTACAAAACAAAATCTATCCAAAAATTTCTAAGCTTGCTAGAATATAAATCCTTTCATCCATTTAGTTGTAGGAAGGGTACTCTCCTCTATTAAGCAAATACCATATCTTTTTTAGTGCATCAATCCAGGTCCATTTTCTTATCCCTAGTCCTGACAGCTATTATATGGTCACAAGTTGCTTCATAAGACTTAGCAATCAGAAAGTCTGTTTGCAATTTTTGTGAAGGAACCACCTAAATGTGCTCTAATTTCATGGGTAATCTCCACATCAATTTCACCATAATGATGACTATAGAGCATCTAGTTTTATGAGATAAAGTTCAGGCCACATTTTTCAAAGGCGTAAGACTACAAGAATGCAATTTAAATTGGCAAACTATAATAGGATTACCGATTATCAGATGAAAGCTCAAATTGCAAATTCTGAAACTACCTATTCATTTCCTCAAGCTCCAAGTGGTGTAGCAAAATTAACCAGTACGTAATAGAAAAGGAACTTGTATGTAACAGAATAAAGCATGACGTAAGACAGAGAATGGGTAGAAGATAACTAGAGAACAGTCAGAGCACTTACCACCATAGTATTTGCTTCCAGCGTCAACATAATTATCTGCAAGCACAAACAGAACACCTGGTAGAGCTGTAAACATGAATAAACTATGTCATTGCAAAATTTCAGTTGAAACCATTCATGGATCAAAAACTTACATCAAAAACTCAGGAACCTAAAAAAAAAAAAAAAAAAAAAAATCAAAGTAAAACAAGTAAGAATCTAAAAAAAATAAATTAAAAATAAATCACAAAGCCTACAATAGAAACCTTGCTTAACTATTCTACAGATACACATTATTGCTAAACTCATAATTACTTAAGTGTGTCATGCAAATTTGCAAAGCAAACATAGCAGTCAATTCACTAATGCTAACCCCTAATTATGATAAATCTAGTAATCAAATAAACCATATATTCGAGAAATGGCAAATAACCCCCTGCAACCTAATAGCAATTTGATAGAGTATTCACATTCCTAAATAAAAAGTAGATTGTGTTTGATAAATAAACTAAAACAACATTTACCTTCAAGCTTGTCAGAAGTCTCCTTATCAATCTCAATCCAAATGCAAAGAACTTACCAAAAAAAACACTGTAAATTTTCTTCTTTGCTTCCTCTTCACTGATCAAAACAACACAGAAAGAAGAAGTTATTTGAACAAAACCAAAAAAGAATAAGTTATTTAACAAAATCAAAGAGACAAACAGACTTTAATTGAGAAAGCGAATGTATCTACAACATTTGATCATCTACTGCTTAGTAACAACATAAAAGAGAGCAATGTATACCCCATAAATAAAATAGTCTTCCAAAATTATAATATAAAATTTTAAAAAGAAAAAAATCGAAATAGCACAATGAGTTAAATTCCTTTAGGAGATAATGGAAAAGAAAAACAACAAATAACCAAATTAACCCAAAAGACAATTTATTTCATCCCCTGACGGCCATGTCTAGATTTTTGAAACAGCAATCAACCATACTCTCAGGAAATTGCCCAGAAGCACTTAAACCTCAACTGTTACCACTTTCAAATGACACTATGTTTGCCTTTTAAGAGCATAGATTTTTACTTTGTACTCAGAAGCTTGTAACAACTTAATCTACTAAAAAAAGAATCACAAAATGAAGAAATTATTCAATTTTATATTCTACCTGCGAGGACCTTGGCTAGGGTTTTTATGTAGCAACAACTATCTGCTCCTTGGTGGCCCCCTCACCCCCGGGCTTGTCCACGACGATGAACCAGTGTTTGAAATCGCAGCCCGGGAAGTCCTTGGCAATAATGGAGGGCAGGGGAGGGCAGTCGCTGCACTCAGACTCGCCGCCGCCCGAGGTGAAGAGCAAGCAGGTGGAGTCGCTCACCTGGCACCGGACCGGGATGAACCGGGCGGCCACCGACGGATTCACGAAGCGGGTGAGGGACAAAGGGCGATGGAAGAGGGCGGAGGACGAGAAGAAGAGGAGGCGCCTGGAAAGGAAGAGGGGCAGAGGGGAGCGAGAGCAGAGGGCGCGGATTCGAGAAATGGCGAGCGCCATTGAAGATAAAGAGACGAGCTAAACGACACCACCAAATCTGAGATCGCGCGAGGGTTTGAGTGCGAGAGAGATGAAGGCACCCACAAAAATATTACAAGTGTGCCATTGTTTTTTTTTTCAATTTTACCCTTGGTGAAAAGGTCAAAATACCCTTCTTCTTCCACCACTTCCTCCATCCGCCTCCCTTCTCCTTTTCAGGCGACGCCGACCTCCCCCCTCCTCAGCGTTCCTGGCCTCCCCCTGCCCCCGCCCTCTCCTCTCCCTGTAACGCCGGCCTCCCTCTCCTTGCTCGGCATGGCCTCCCTCCCCTCCCCTCCAACCTCCCCCACACCCTGCCCCTCTCCCTGAGACGGGATTCGGTTCATGTGTGTGAGCCACACACACATACAAGAGACGTCGACCTCCCCTTCCCAGGCGTTTGGAGGGCAGGGGAGGGCAGTCGCTGCACTCAGACTCGCCGCCGCCCGAGGTGAAGAGCAAGCAGGTGGAGTCGCTCACCTGGCACCGGATCGGGATGAACCGAGCGGCCGCCGACGGATTCACGAAGCGGGTGAGGGACAAAGGGCGATGAAGAGGGCGGAGGACGAGGAGAAGAGGAGGCGCCTGGAAAGGAAGAGGGGCAGAGGGGAGCGAGAGCAGAGGGCGCGGATTCGAGAAATGGCGAGCGCCATTGAAGATAAAGAGACGAGCTAAACGACACCACCAAATCTGAGATCGCGCGAGGGTTTGAGTGCGAGAGAGATGAAGGCACCCACAAAAATATTACAAGTGTGCCATTGTTTTTTTTTCAATTTTACCCTTGGTGAAAAGGTCAAAATACCCTTCTTCTTCCACCACCTTCCTCCATCCGCCTCCCTTCTCCTTTTCAGGCGACGCCGACCTCCCCCCTCCTCAGCGTTCCTGGCCTCCCCATGCCCCCGCCCTCTCCCTCTCCCTGTAACGCCGGGGGCAGGGGGAGGCCAGGAACGCTGAGGAGGGGGGAGGTCGGCGTCGCCTAAAAAGGAGAAGGGAGGCGGATGGAGGAAGGTGGTGGAAGAAGAAGGGTATTTTGACCTTTTCACCAAGGATAAAATTGAAAAAAAAAAAAAACAATGGCACACTTGTAATATTTTTGTGGGTGCCTTCA
Organism: Agave tequilana; assembly: GCA_038442645.1. Taxonomy (NCBI): domain Eukaryota; kingdom Viridiplantae; phylum Streptophyta; class Magnoliopsida; order Asparagales; family Asparagaceae; genus Agave; species Agave tequilana. The sequence continues at coordinate 67,865 of JAVJIF010022928.1, read as the reverse complement.
TCTCTCTCGCACTCAAACCCTCGCGCGATCTCAGATTTGGTGATGTCGTTTAGCTCGTCTCTTTATCTTCAATGGCGCTCGTCATTTCTCGAATCCGCGCCCTCTGCTCTCGCTCCCTCTGCCCCTCTTACTTTCCAGGCGCCTCCTCTTCTCCTCGTCCTCCGCCCTCTTCCATCGCCCTTTGTCCCTCACCCGCTTCGTGAATCCGTCGGCGGCCGCCCGGTTCATCCCGGTCCGGTGCCAGGTGAGCGACTCCACCTGCTTGCTCTCCACCTCGGGCGGCGGCATTGAAGATAAAGAGACAAAGGGCGATGGAAGAGGGCGGAGGACGAGGAGAAGAGGAGGCGCCTCGAAAGGAAGAGGGCAGAGGGGAGCGAGAGCAGAGGGCGCGGATTCGAGAAATGGCGAGCGCCATTGAAGATAAAGAGACGAGCTAAACGACACCACCAAATCTGAGATCGCGCGAGGGTTTGAGTGCGAGAGAGATGAAGGCACCCACAAAAATATTACAAGTGTGCCATTGTTTTTTTTTCAATTTTACCCTTGGTGAAAAGGTCAAAATACCCTTCTTCTTCAACTCGCCGCCGCCCGAGGTGAAGAGCAAGCAGGTGGAGTCGCTCACCTGGCACCGGACCGGGATGAACCGGGCGGCCGCCGACGGATTCACGAAGCGGGTGAGGGACAAAGAGCGATGGAAGAGGGCGGAGGACGAGGAGAAGAGGAGGCGCCTGGAAAGGAAGAGGGGCAGAGGGGAGCGAGAGCAGAGGGCGCGGATTCGAGAAATGGCGAGCGCCATTGAAGATAAAGAGACGAGCTAAACGACACCACCAAATCTGAGATCGCGCGAGCGTTTGAGCGCGAGAGAGATGAAGGCACCCACAAAAATATTACAAGTGTGCCATTGTTTTTTTTTTTCAATTTTACCCTTGGTGAAAAGGTCAAAATACCCTTCTTCTTCCACCACCTTCCTCCATCCGCCTCCCTTCTCCTTTTCAGGCGACGTCGACCTTCCCCTCCTCAGCGTTCCTGGCCTCCCCCTGCCCCCCGCTGAGGAGGGGGGAGGTCGACGTCGCCTGAAAAGGAGAAGGGAGGCGGATGGAGGAAGGTGGTGGAAGAAGAAGGGTATTTTGACCTTTTCACAAAGGGTAAAATTGAAAGAAAAAAAACAATGGCACACTTGTAATATTTTTGTGGGTGCCTTCATCTCTCTCGCACTCAAACCCTCGCGCGATCTCAGATTTGGTGGTGTCGTTTAGCTCGTCTCTTTATCTTCAATGTCGCTCGCCATTTCTCGAATCCGCGCCCTCTGCTCTCGCTCCCCTCTGCCCCTCTTCCTTTCCAGGCGCCTCCTCTTCTCCTCGTCCTCCGCCCTCTTCCATCGCCCTTTGTCCCTCACCCGCTTAGTGAATCCGTCGGCGGCCGCCCGGTTCATCCCGGTCCGGTGCAGGTGAGCGACTCCACCTGCTTGCTCTTCACCTCGGGCGGCGGCATTGAAGATAAAGAGACAAAAAGCGATGGAAGAGGGCGGAGGACGAGGAGAAGAGGAGGCGCCTGGAAAGGAAGAGGGGCAGAGGGGAGCGAGAGCAGAGGGCGCGGATTCGAGAAATGGCGAGCGCCATTGAAGATAAGGAGACGAGCTAAACGACACCACCAAACCTGAGATCGCGCGAGGTTTTGAATGCGAGAGAGATGAAGGCACCCAAAAAAATATTACAAGTATGCCATTGTTTTTTTTTTTTCAATTTTACCCTTGGTGAAAAGGTCAAAATACCCTTCTTCTTCCACCACCTTCCTCCATCCGCCTCCCTTCTCCTTTTCAGGCGACGCCAACCTCCCCCCTCCTCAGCGTTCCTGGCCTCCCCCTGCCCCCGCCCTCTCCCTCTCCCTGTAACGCCGGCCTCCCTCTCCTTGCTCGGCATGGCCTCCCCTCCCCTCCCCTCCAACCTCCCCCACACCCTGCCCCTCTACCTGAGACGGGATTCGGTTCATGTGTGTGAGCCACACACACATACAAGAGACGTCGACCTCCCCTTCCCAGGCGTTTGGAGGGCAGGGGAGGGCAGTCGCTGCACTCAGACTCGCCGCCGCCCGAGGTGAAGAGCAAGCAGGTGGAGTCGCTCACCTGGCACCGGATCGGGATGAACCGAGCGGCCGCCGACGGATTCACAAAGCAGGTGAGGGACAAAGGGCGATGGAAGAGGGCGGAGGACGAGGAGAAGAGGAGGCGCCTGGAAAGGAAGAGGGGCAGAGGGGAGCGAGAGCAGAGGGCGCGGATTCGAGAAATGGCGAGCGCCGTTGAAGATAAAGAGACGAGCTAAACGACACCACCAAATCTGAGATCGCGCGTGGGTTTGAGTGCGAGAGAGATGAAGGCACCCACAAAAATATTACAAGTGTGCCATTATTTTTTTTTTCAATTTTACCCTTGGTGAAAAGGTCAAAATACCCTTCTTCTTCCACCACCTTCCTCCATCCGCCTCCCTTCTCCTTTTCAGGCGACGCCGACCTCCCCCCTCCTCAGCGTTTCTGGCCTCCCCCTGCCCCCGCCCTCTCCCTCTCCCTATAACGCCGGGGGCAGGGGGAGGCCAGGAACGCTGAGGAGGGGGGAGGTCGGCGTCGCCTGAAAAGGAGAAGGGAGGCGGATGGAGGAAGGTGGTGGAAGAAGAAGGGTATTTTGACCTTTTCACCAAGGGTAAAATTGAAAAAAAAAAAAAAAACAATGGCACACTTGTAATATTTTTGTGGGTGCCTTCATCTCTCTCGCACTTAAACCCTCGCGCGATCTCAGATTTGGTGGTGTCGTTTAGCTCGTCTCTTTATCTTCAATGGCGCTCCTCATTTCTCGAATCCGCGCCCTCTGCTCTCGCTCCCCTCTGCCCTCTTACTTTCCAGGCGCCTCCTCTTCTCCTCATCCTCCGCCCTCTTCCATCGCCCTTTGTCCCTCACCCGCTTCGTGAATCCGTCGGCGGCCGCCCGTTCATCCGGTCCGGTGCCAGGTGAGCGACTCCACCTGCTTGCTCTTCACCTCGGGCGGCGGCATTGAAGATAAAGAGACAAAGGGCGATGGAAGAGGGCGGAGGACGAGGAGAAGAGGAGGCGCCTGGAAAGGAAGAGGGGCAGAGGGGAGCGAGAGCAGAGGGCGCGGATTCGAGAAATGGCGAGCGCCATTGAAGATAAAGAGACGAGCTAAACGACACCACCAAATCTGAGATCGCGCGAGGGTTTGAGTGCGAGAGAGATGAAGGCACCCACAAAAATATTACAAGTGTGCCATTGTTTTTTTTTTTCAATTTTACCCTTGGTGAAAAGGTCAAAATACCCTTCTTCTTCCACCACCTTCCTCCATCCGCCTCCCTTCTCCTTTTCAGGCGACGCCGACCTCCCCCTCCTCAGCGTTCCTGGCCTCCCCCTGCCCCCGCCCTCTCCCTCTCCCTGTAACGCCGGGGGCAGGGGAGGCCAGGAACGCTGAGGAGGGGGGGAGGTCGGCGTCGCCTGAAAAGGAGAAGGGAGTCGGATGGAGGAAGGTGGTGGAAGAAGAAGGGTATTTTGACCTTTTCACTAAGGGTAAAATTGAAAAAAAAAAAAAAAAAACAATGGCACACTTGTAATATTTTTGTGGGTGCCTTCATCTCTCTCGCACTCAAACCCTCGCGCGATCTCAGATTTGGTGGTGTCGTTTAGCTCGTCTCTTTATCTTCAATGGCGCTCGTCATTTCTCGAATCCGCGCCCTCTGCTCTCGCTCCCCTCTGCCCCTCTTACTTTCCAGGCGCCTCCTCTTCTCCTCGTCCTCCGCCCTCTTCCATCGCCCTTTGTCCCTCACCCGCTTCGTGAATCCGTCGGCGGCCGCCCGGTTCATCCCGGTCCGGTGCCAGGTGAGCGACTCCACCTGCTTGCTCTTCACCTCGGGCGGCGGCATTGAAGATAAAGAGACAAAGGGCGATGGAAGAGGGCGGAGGACGAGGAGAAGAGGAGGCGCCTGGAAAGGAAGAGGGGCAGAGGGGAGCGAGAGCAGAGGGCGCGGATTCGAGAAATGGCGAGCGCCTTTGAAGATAAAGAGACGAGCTAAACGACACCACCAAATCTGAGATCGCGCGAGGGTTTGAGTGCGAGAGAGATGAAGGCACCCACAAAAATATACAAGTGTGCCATTGTTTTTTTTTTCAATTTTACCCTTGGTGAAAAGGTCAAAATACCCTTCTTCTTCAACTCGCCGCCGCCCGAGGTGAAGAGCAAGCAGGTGGAGTCGCTCACCTGGCACCGGACCGGGATGAACGGGCGGCCGCCGACGGATTCACGAAGCGGGTGAGGGACAAAGAGCGATGGAAGAGGGCGGAGGACGAGGAGAAGAGGAGGCGCCTGGAAAGGAAGAGGGGCAGAGGGGAGCGAGAGCAGAGGGCGCGGATTCGAGAAATGGCGAGCGCCATTGAAGATAAAGAGACGAGCTAAACGACACCACCAAATCTGAGATCGCGCGAGCGTTTGAGCGCGAGAGAGATGAAGGCACCCACAAAAATATTACAAGTGTGCCATTGTTTTTTTTTTCAATTTTACCCTTGGTGAAAAGGTCAAAATACCCTTCTTCTTCCACCACCTTCCTCCATCCGCCTCCCTTCTCCTTTTCAGGCGACGCCGACCTTCCCCCTCCTCAGCGTTCCTGGCCTCCCCCTGCCCCCCGCTGAGGAGGGGGGAGGTCGACGTCGCCTGAAAAGGAGAAGGGAGGCGGATGGAGGAAGGTGGTGGAAGAAGAAGGGTATCTTGACCTTTTCACCAAGGGTAAAATTGAAAGAAAAAAAACAATGGCACACTTGTAATATTTTTGTGGGTGCCTTCATCTCTCTCGCGCTCAAACCCTCGCGCGATCTCAGATTTGGTGGTGTCGTTTAGCTCGTCTCTTTATCTTCAATGTCGCTCGCCATTTCTCGAATCCGCGCCCTCTGCTCTCGCTCCCCTCTGCCCCTCTTCCTTTCCAGGCGCCTCCTCTTCTCCTCGTCCTCCGCCCTCTTCTATCGCCCTTTGTCCCTCACCCGCTTAGTGAATCCGTCGGCGGCCGCCCGGTTCATCCCGGTCCGGTGCCAGGTGAGCGACTCCACTGCTTGCTCTTCACCTCGGGCGGCGGCATTGAAGATAAAGAGACAAAAAGCGATGGAAGAGGGCGGAGGACGAGGAGAAGAGGAGGCGCCCGGAAAGGAAGAGGGGCAGAGGGGAGCGAGAGCAGAGGGCGCGGATTCGAGAAATGGCGAGCGCCATTGAAGATAAAGAGACGAGCTAAACGACACCACCAAACCTGAGATCGCGCGAGGGTTTGAGTGCGAGAGAGATGAAGGCACCCACAAAAATATTACAAGTGTGCCATTGTTTTTTTTTTTCAATTTTACCCTTGGTGAAAAGGTCAAAATACCCTTCTTCTTCCACCACCTTCCTCCATCCGCCTCCCTTCTCCTTTTCAGGCGACGCCGACCTCCCCCTCCTCAGCGTTCCTGGCCTCCCCTGCCCCCGCCCTCTCCCTCTCCCTGTAACGCCGGCCTCCCTCTCCTTGCTCGGCATGGCCTCCCCTCCCCTCCCCTCCAACCTCCCCCACACCCTGCCCCTCTCCCTGAGACGGGATTCGGTTCATGTGTGTGAGCCACACACACATACAAGAGACGTCGACCTCCCCTTCCCAGGCGTTTGGAGGGCAGGGGAGGGCAGTCGCTGCACTCAGACTCGCCGCCGCCCGAGGTGAAGAGCAAGCAGGTGGAGTCGCTCACCTGGCACCGGACCGGGATGAACCGAGCGGCCGCCGACAGATTCACGAAGCGGGTGAGGGACAAAGGGCGATGGAAGAGGGCGGAGGACGAGGAGAAGAGGAGGCGCCTGGAAAGGAAGAGGGGCAGAGGGGAGCGAGAGCAGAGGGCGGGGATTCGAGAAATGGCGAGCGCCATTGAAGATAAAGAGACGAGCTAAACGACACCACCAAATCTGAGATCGCGCAAGGGTTTGAGTGCGAGAGAGATGAAGGCACCCACAAAAATATTACAAGTGTGCCATTGTTTTTTTTTTCAATTTTACCCTTGGTGAAAGGGTCAAAATACCCTTCTTCTTCAACTCGCCGCCGCCCGAGGCATGGTTCAAAGACTCGGCCGAGTCGGAGACGAGTCGGCCGAGTCGTATCCGTCTCGGCCCACTCCGAGACGAGTCCGAGTCACGACTCAATCGACTCAACTCAGAGGAGACTGACTAGGCCGAGAATCGGAATTGACTCGATCGATTAGGCATTATGATGTTAATTTTGTGCCTCATCGCAATTCAATGTGAAAATAACTACATTAGCATGTATTTATGAATGTAGTTTGTTCAATTTACTATATTGTGCATGTATTTTGATATGCTTCTACCGACGACGCGTGTATTTATACTTTCGCTTTATGTTTAGTGTGCTAGGTGATATATTTTGAACATGTGGTACATGAATATAGATGTCTACATTTTTTTAAGATTTATCGTGATTTTTCAGAATTTTTTAGCTTTCTATGTAGCGTTTTGCGCGTATCGCCCGATACCGATCCGAGTCACCGAGACCGATCCGTCTCAGTGCCCGCCGAGTCGGCGGCCGAGACCGCGACTGTGAACCATGGCCGAGGTGAAGAGCAAGCAGGTGGAGTCGCTCACCTGGCACCGGACCGGGATGAACCGGGCGGCCGCCGACGGATTCACGAAGCGGGTGGGGACAAAGGGCGATGGAAGAGGGCGGAGGACGAGGAGAAGAGGAGGCGCCTGGAAAGGAAGAGGGGCAGAGGGGAGCGAGAGCAGAGGGCGGGGATTCGAGAAATGGCGAGCGCCATTGAAGATAAAGAGACGAGCTAAACGACACCACCAAATCTGAGATCGCGCGAGGTTTAAGTGCGAGAGAGATGAAGGCACCCACAAAAATACTACAAGTGTGCCATTGTTTTTTTTTCAATTTTACCCATGGTGAAAAGGTCAAAATACCCTTCTTCTTCCACCACCTTCCTCCATCCGCCTCCCTTCTCCTTTTCAGGCGACGCCGACCTCCCCCTCCTCAGCGTTCCTGGCCTCCCCCTGCCCCCGCTGAGGAGGGGGAGGTCGACGTCGCCTGAAAAGGAGAAGGGAGGCGGATGGAGGAAGGTGGTGGAAGAAGAAGGGTATTTTAACCTTTTCACCAAGGGTAAAATTGAAAGGAAAAAAACAATGGCACACTTGTAATATTTTTGTGGGTGCCTTCATCTCTCTCGCACTCAAACCCTCGCGCGATCTCAGATTTGGTGGTGTCGTTTAGCTCGTCTCTTTATCTTCAATGTCGCTCGCCATTTCTCGAATCCGCGCCCTCTGCTCTCGCTCCCCTCTGCCCCTCTTCCTTTCCAGGCGCCTCCTCTTCCCCTCGTCCTCCGCCCTCTTCCATCGCCCTTTGTCCCTCACCCGCTTAGTGAATCCGTCGGCGGCCGCCCGGTTCATCCCGGTCCGGTGCCAGGTGAGCGACTCCACCTGCTTGCTCTTCACCTCGGGCGGCGGCATTGAAGATAAAGAGACAAAAAGCGATGGAAGAGGGCGGAGGACGAGGAGAAGAGGAGGCGCCTGGAAAGGAAGAGGGGCAGAGGGGAGCGAGAGCAGAGGGCGCGGATTCGAGAAATGGCGAGCGCCATTTAAGATAAAGAGACGAGCTAAACGACACCACCAAACCTGAGATCGCGCGAGGGTTTGAGTGCGAGAGTGATGAAGGCACCCACAAAAATATTACAAGTGTGCCATTGTTTTTTTTTCAATTTTACCCTTGGTGAAAAGGTCAAAATACCCTTCTTCTTCCACCACCTTCCTCCATCCGCCTCCCTTCTCCTTTTCAGGCGACACCGATCTCCCCCCTCCTCAGCGGGGGGCAGGGGGAGGCCAGGAACGCTGAGGAGGGGGGAGGTCGGCGTCGCCTGAAAAGGAGAAGGGAGGCGGATGAAGGAAGGTGGTGGAAGAAGGGTATTTTGAACTTTTCACCAAGGGTAAAATTGAAAAAAAAAAAAACAATGGCACACTTGTAATATTTTTGTGGGTGCCTTCATCTCTCTCGCACTCAAACCCTCGCGTGATCTCAGATTTGGTGGTGTCGTTTAGCTCGTCTCTTTATCTTCAATGGCGCTCGCCATTTCTTGAAACCGCGCCCTCTGCTCTCGCTCCCCTCTGCCCCTCTTCCTTTCCAGGCGCCTCCTCTTCTCCTCGTCCTCCGCCCTCTTCCATCGCCCTTTGTCCCTCACCCGCTTCGTGAATCCGTCGGCGGCCGCCCGGTTCATCCCGGTCCGGTGCCAGGTAAGCGACTCCACCTGCTTGCTCTTCACCTCGGGCGGCGGCGAGTCTTTGTGGGTCAAAATACTCGCCGCCGCCCGAGGTGAAGAGCAAGCAGGTGAGAGTCGCTCACCTGGCACCGGACCGGGATGAACCGGGCGGCCGCCGACGGATTCACGAAGCGGGTGGGGGACAAAGGGCGATGGAAGACGGCAGAGGACGAGGAGAAGAGGAGGCGCCTGGAAAGGAAGAGGGGCAGAGGGGAGCGAGAGCAGAGGGCGCGGGTTCGAGAAATGGCGAGCGCCATTGAAGATAAAGAGACGAGCTAAACGACACCACCAAACCTGAGATCGCGCGAGCGTTTGAGTGCGAGAGAGATGAAGGCACCCACAAAAATATTACAAGTGTGCCATTGTTTTTTTTTTTTCAATTTTACCCTTGGTGAAAAGGTCAAAATACCCTTCTTCTTTCACCACCTTCCCCCATCCGCCTCCCTTCTTTTCAGGCGACGCCGACCTCCCCCCTCCTCAGGGGGGCAGGGGGAGGCCAGGAACGCTGAGGAGGGGGGAGGTCAGCGTCGCCTGAAAAGGAGAAGGGAGGCGGATGGAGGAAGGTGGTGGAAGAAGAAGGGTATTTTGACCTTTTCACCAAGGGTAAAATTGAAAAAAAAAAAAAAAAACAATGGCACACTTGTAATATTTTTGTGGGTGCCTTCATCTCTCTCGCACTCAAACCCTCGCGCGATCTCAGATTTGGTGGTGTCGTTTAGCTCGTCTCTTTATCTTCAATGGCGCTCGCCATTTCTCGAATCCGCGCCCTCTGCTCTCGCTCCCATCTGTCCCTCTTCCTTTCCAGGCGCCTCCTCTTCTCCTCGTCCTCCGCCCTCTTCCATCGCCCTTTGTCCCTCACCCGCTTCGTGAATACGTCGGCGGCCGCCCGGTTCATCCCGGTCCGCGTCGCCTGAAAAGGAGAAGGGAGGCGGATGGAGGAAGGTGGTGGAAGAAGAAGGGTATTTTGCCCTTTTCACCAAGGGTAAAATGGAAAAAAAAAAAACAATGGCACACTTGCAATATTTTTGTGGGTGCCTTCATCTCTCTCGCACTCAAACCCTCGCGCGATCTCAGGTTTGGTGGTGTCGTTTAGCTCGTCTCTTTATCTTCAATGGCGCTCGCCATTTCTCGAATCCGCGCCCTCTGCTCTCGCTCCCCTCTGCCCCTCTTCCTTTCCAGGCGCCTCCTCTTCTCCTCGTCCTCTGCCCTCTTCCATCGCCCTTTGTCCCTCACCCGCTTCGTGAATCCATCGGCGGCCGCCTGGTTCATCCCGGTCCGGTGCCAGGTGTTTGTCGCTCACCTGGCACCGGACCGGGATGAACCGGGCGGCCGCCGATGGATTCACGAAGCGGGTGAGGGACAAAGGGCGATGGAAGAGGGCGGAGGACGAGGAGAAGAGGAGGCGCCTGGAAAGGAAGAGGGGCAGAGGGGAGCGAGAGCAGAGGGCGCGGATTCGAGAAATGGCGAGCGCCATTGAAGATAAAGAGACGAGCTAAACGACACCACCAAACCTGAGATCGCGCGAGGGTTTGAGTGCGAGAGAGATGAAGGCACCCACAAAAATATTACAAGTGTGCCATTATTTTTTTTTTCAATTTTACCCTTGGTGCAAAGGGCAAAATACCCTTCTTCTTCCACCACCTTCCTCCATCCGCCTCCCTTCTCCTTTTCAGGCGACGCGGACCGGGATGAACGGGCGGCCGCCGACGTATTCACGAAGCGGGTGAGGGACAAAGGGCGATGGAAGAGGGCGGAGGACGAGGAGAAGAGGAGGCGCCTGGAAAGGAAGAGGGGCAGAGGGGAGCGAGAGCAGAGGGCGCGGATTCGAGAAATGGCGAGCGCCAATAAAGATAAAGAGACGAGCTAAACGACACCACTAAATCTGAGATCGCGCGAGGGTTTGAGTGCGAGAGAGATGAAGGCACCCACAAAAATATTACAAGTGTGCTATTGTTTTTTTTTTTTCAATTTTACCCTTGGTGAAAAGGTCAAAATACCCTTCTTCTTCCACCACCTTCCTCCATCCGCCTCCCTTCTTCTTTTCAGGCGACGCTGACCTCCCCCCTCCTCAGCGTTCCTGGCCTCCCCCTGCCCCCCGCTGAGGAGGGGGGAGGTCGGCGTCGCCTGAAAAGAAGGGAGGCGGATGGGGGAAGGTGGTGGAAGAAGAAGGGTATTTTGACCTTTTCACCAAGGGTAAAATTGAAAAAAAAAACAATGGCACACTTGTAATATTTTTGTGGGTGCCTTCATCTCTCTCGCACTCAAACCCTCGCGCGATCTCAGATTTGGTGGTGTCGTTTAGCTCGTCTCTTTATCTTCAATGGCGCTCGCCATTTCTCGAATCCGCGCCCTCTGCTCTCGCTCCCCTCTGCCCCTCTTCCTTTCCAGGCGCCTCCTCTTCTCCTCGTCCTCCTCCCTCTTCCATCGCCCTTTGTCCCTCACCCGCTTCGTGAATCCGTCGGCGGCCGCCCGGTTCATCCCGGTCCGGTGCCAGGTGAGCGACTCCACCTGCTTGCTCACCTCGCACCAAGCGCGATCTCAAAAATACTCGCCGCCGCCCGAGGTGAAGGGCAAGCAGGTGGAGTCGCTCACCTGGCACCGGACCGGGATGAACCGGGCGGCCGCCGATGGATTCACGAAGCGGGTGAGGGACAAGGCGATGGAAGAGGGCGGAGGACGAGGAGAAGAGGAGGCGCCTGGAAAGGAAGAGGGGCAGAGGGGAGCGAGAGCAGAGGGCGCGGATTCGAGAAATGGCGAGCGCCATTGAAGATAAAGAGACGAGCTAAACGACACCACCAAACCTGAGATCGCGCGAGGGTTTGAGTGCGAGAGAGATGAAGGCACCCACAAAAATATTACAAGTGTGCCATTGTTTTTTTTTTCAATTTTACCCTTGGTGAAAAGGTCAAAAAACCCTTCTTCTTCCACCACCTTCCTCCATCCGCCTCCCTTCTCCTTTTCAGGCGACGCCGACCTCCCCCCTCCTCAGCGGGGGGCAGGGGGAGGCCAGGAACGCTGAGGAGGGGGGAGGTCGGCGTCGCCTGAAAAGGAGAAGGGAGGCGGATGGAGGAAGGTGGTGGAAGAAGGGTATTTTGACCTTTTCACCAAGGGTAAAATTGGAAAAAAAAAAAAAATAATGGCACACTTGTAATATTTTTGTGGGTGCCTTCATCTCTCTCGCACTCAAACCCTCGCGCGATCTCAGATTTGGTGGTGTCGTTTAGCTCGTCTCTTTATCTTCAATGGCGCTCGCCATTTCTCGAATCCGCGCCCTCTGCTCTCGCTCCCCTCTGCCCCTCTTCCTTTCCAGGCGCCTCCTCTTCTCCTCGTCCTCCGCCCTTTTCCATCGCCCTTGTCCCTCACCCGCTTCGTGAATCCGTCGGCGGCCGCTCGGTTCATCCCGGTCCGGTGCCAGGTGAGCGACTCCACCTGCTTGCCCTTCACCTCGGGCGGCGGCGAGTATTTTGAGATCGCGCTTGGTGCCAGGTGAGCAAGCAGGTGGAGTCGCTCACCTGGCACCGGACCGGGATGAACCGGGCGGCCGCCGACGGATTCACGAAGCGGGTGAGGGACAAAGGGCGATGGAAGAGGGAGGAGGACGAGGAGAAGAGGAGGCGCCTGGAAAGGAAGAGGGGCAGAGGGGAGCGAGAGCAGAGGGCGCAGATTCAAGAAATGGCGAGCGCCATTGAAGATAAAGAGACGAGCTAAACGACACCACCAAACCTGAGATCGCGCGAGTGTTTGAGTGCGAGAGAGATGAAGGCACCCACAAAAATATTACAAGTGCGCCATTGTTTTTTTTTTCAATTTTACCCTTGGTGAAAAGGTCAAAATACCCTTCTTCTTCCACCACCTTCCTCCATCCGCCTCCCTTCTCATTTTCAGGCGACGCCGACCTCCCCCCTCCTCAGCGGGGGGCAGGGGGAGGCCAGGAACGCTGAGGAGGGGGGAGGTCAGCGTCGCCTGAAAAGGAGAAGGGAGGCGGATGGAGGAAGGTGGTGGAAGAAGAAGGGTATTTTAACCTTTTCACCAACGGTAAAATTGAAAAAAAAAAAACAATGGCACACTTGTAATATTTTTGTGGGTGCCTTCATCTCTCTCGCACTCAAACCCTCGCGCGATCTCAGCTTTGGTGGTGTCGTTTAGCTCGTCTCTTTATCTTCAATGGCGCTCGCCATTTCTCGAATCCGCGCCCTCTGCTCTCGCTCCCCTCTGCCCCTCTTCCTTTCCAGGCGCCTCCTCGTCTCCTCGTCCTCCGCCCTCTTCCATCGCCCTTTGTCCCTCACCCGCTTCGTGAATCCGTCGGCGGCCGCCCGGTTCATCCCGGTCCGGTGCCAAGTAAGCGACTCCACCTGCTTGCTCTTCACCTCGGGCGGCGGCGAGTATTTTGACCCACAAAGACTCGCCGCCGCCCGAGGTGAAGAGCAAGCAGGTGGAGTCGCTCACCTGGCACCGGACCGGGATGAACTGGGCGGCCGCCGACGGATTCACGAAGCGGGTGAGGGACAAAGGGCGATGGATGAGGGCGGATGACGAGGAGAAGAGGAGGCGCCTGGAAAGGAAGAGGGGCAGAGGGGAGCGAGAGCAGAGGGCGCGGGTTCGAGAAATGGCGAGCGCCATTGAAGATAAAGAGACGAGCTAAACGACACCACCAAACCTGAGATCGCGCGAGGGTTTGAGTGCGAGAGAGATGAAGGCACCCATAAAAATATTACAAGTGTGCCATTGTTTTTTTTTTTCAATTTTACCCTCGGTGAAAAGGTCAAAATACCCTTCTTCTTCCACCACCTTCCCCATCCGCCTCCCTTCTCCTTTTCAGGCGACGCCGACCTCCCCCCTCCTCAGCGGGGGGCAGGGGGAGGCCCGGAACGCTGAGGAGGGGGGAGGTCAGCGTCGCCTGAAAAGGAGAAGGGAGGCGGATGGGGGAAGGTGGTGGAAGAAGAAGGGTATTTTAACCTTTTCACCAACGGTAAAATTGAAAAAAAAAATAAAAAAAACAATGGCACACTTGTAATATTTTTGTGGGTGCCTTCATCTCTCTCGCACTCAAACCCTCGCGCGATCTCAGCTTTGGTGGTGTCGTTTAGCTCGTCTCTTTATCTTCAATGGCGCTCGCCATTTCTCGAATCCGCGCCCTCTGCTCTCGCTCCCCTCTGCCTCTCTTCCTTTCCAGGCGCCTCCTCTTCTCCTCGTCCTCCGCCCTCTTCCATCGCCCTTTGTCCCTCACCCGCTTCGTGAATACGTCGGCGGCCGCCCGGTTCATCCCGGTCCATGTCGCCTAAAAAGGAGAAGGGAGGCGGATGGAGGAAGGTGGTGGAAGAAGAAGGGTATTTTGCCCTTTTCACCAAGGGTAAAATTGAAAAAAAAAAAAAAAAACAATGGCACACTTGCAATATTTTTGTGGGTGCCTTCATCTCTCTCGCACTCAAACCCTCGCGCGATCTCAGGTTTGGTGGTGTCGTTTAGCTCGTCTCTTTATCTTCAATGGCGCTCGCCATTTCTCGAATCCGCCACTCTGCTCTCGCTCCCCTCTGCCCCTCTTCCTTTCCAGGCGCCTCCTCTTCTCCTCGTCCTCCGCCCTCTTCCATCGCCCTTTGTCCCTCACCCGCTTCGTGAATCCATCGGCGGCCGCCTGGTTCATCCCGGTCCGGTGCCAGGTGTTTGTCGCTCACCTGGCACCGGACCGGGATGAACCGGGCGGCCGCCGACGGATTCACGAAGCGGGTGAGGGACAAAGGGCGATGGAAGAGGGAGGAGAACGAGGAGAAGAGGAGGCGCCTGGAAAGGAAGAGGGGCAGAGGGGAGTGAGAGCAGAGAGCGCGGATTCGAGAAATGGCGAGCGCCATTGAAGATAAAGAGACGAGCTAAACGACACCACCAAACCTGAGATCGCGCGAGGGTTTGAGTGCGAGAGAGATGAAGGCACCCACAAAAATATTACAAGTGTGCCATTGTTTTTTTTTTTTTCAATTTTACCCTTGGCAAAAAGGTCAAAAAACCCTTCTTCTTCCACCACCTTCCTCCATCCGCCTCCCTTCTCCTTTTCAGGCGACGCCGACCTCCCCCCTCCTCAGCGGGGGGCAGGGGGAGGCCAGGAACGCTGAGGAGGGGGGAGGTCGGCGTCGCCTGAAAAAGAGAAGGGAGGCGGATGGAGGAAGATGGTGAAAGAAGAAGGGTATTTTGACCTTTTCACCAAGGGTAAAATTGAAAAAAAAAAAAACAATGGCACACTTGTAATATTTTTGTGGGTGCCTTCATCTCTCTCGCACTCAAACCCTCGCGCGATCTCAGATTTGGTGGTGTCGTTTAGCTCGTCTCTTTATCTTCAATGGCGCTCGCCATTTCTCGAATCCGCGCCCTCTGCTCTCGCTCCCCTCTGCCCCTCTTCCTTTCCAGGCGCCTCCTCCTCTCCTCGTCCTCCTCCCTCTTCCATCGCCCTTTGTCCCTCACCCGCTTCGTGAATCCGTCGGCGGCCGCCCGGTTCATCCCGGTCCGGTGCCAGGTGAGCGACAAACACCTGGCACCGGACCGGGATGAAACAAGCGGCCGCCGACTGATTCACGAAGCGGGGTGAGGGACAAAGGGCGATGGAAGAGGGCGGAGGACGAGGAGAAGAGGAGGCGCCTGGAAAGGAAGAGGGGCAGAGGGGAGCGAGAGCAGAGGGCGTGGATTCGAGAAATGGCGAGCGCCATTGAAGATAAAGAGACGAGCTAAACGACACCACCAAACCTGAGATCGCGCGAGGGTTTGAGTGCGAGAGAGATGAAGGCACCCACAAAAATATTACAAGTGTGCCATTGTTTTTTTTTCAATTTTACCCTTGGTGAAAAGGGCAAAATACCCTTCTTCTTCCACCACCTTCCTCCATCCGCCTCCCTTCTCCTTTTCAGGCGACGCGGACCGGGATGAACCGGGCGGCCGCCGACGTATTCACGAAGCGGGTGAGGGACAAAGGGCGATGGAAGAGGGCGGAGGACGAGGAGAAGAGGAGGCGCCTGGAAAGGAAGAGGGGCAGAGGGGAGCGAGAGCAGAGGGCGCGGATTCGAGAAATGGCGAGCGCCATTGAAGATAAAGAGACGAGCTAAACGACACCACCAAATCTGAGATCGCGCGAGGGTTTGAGTGCGAGAGAGATGAAGGCACCCACAAAAATATTACAAGTGTGCCATTGTTTTTTTTTTTCAATTTTACCCTTGGTGAAAAGGTCAAAATACCCTTCTTCTTCCACCACCTTCCTCCATCCGCCTCCCTGCTCCTTTTCAGGCGACGCTGACCTCCCCCCTCAGCGTTCCTGGCCTCCCCCTGCCCCCCGCTGAGGAGGGGGGAGGTCGGCGTCGCCTGAAAAGGAGAAGGGAGGCGGATGGGGGAAGGTGGTGGAAGAAGAAGGGTATTTTGACCTTTTCACCAAGGGTAAAATTGAAAAAAAAAAAAAAAAAACAATGGCACACTTGTAATATTTTTGTGGGTGCCCTCATCTCTCTCGCACTCAAACCCTCGCGCGATCTCAGGTTTGGTGGTGTCGTTTAGCTCGTCTCTTTATCTTCAATGGCGCTCGCCATTTCTCGAACCCGCGCCCTCTGCTCTCGCTCCCCTCTGCCCCTCTTCCTTTCCAGGCGCCTCCTCTTCTCCTCGTCCTCCGCCCTCTTCCATCGCCCTTTGTCCCTCACCCGCTTCGTGAATCCGTCGGCGGCCGCCCGGTTCATCCCGGTCCGGTGCCAGGTGAGCAACTCCACCTGCTTGCTCTTCACCTCGGGCGGCGGCGAGTATTTTGACCCACTCTCTCGCACTCAAACCCTCGCGCGATCTCAGGTTTGGTGGTGTCGTTTAGCTCGTCTCTTTATCTTCAATGGCGCTCGCCATTTCTCGAACCCGCGCCCTCTGCTCTCGCTCCCCTCTGCCCCTCTTCCTTTCCAGGCGCCTCCTCTTCTCCTCGTCCTCCTCCCTCTTCCATCGCCCTTTGTCCCTCACCCGCCTCGTGAATCCGTCGGCGGCCGCCCGGTTCATCCGGTCCGGTGCCAGGTGAGCGACTCCACCTGCTGAGCTCGCCATTTCTCGAATCCGCGCCCTCTGCTCTCGCTCCCCTCTGCCCCTCTTCCTTTCCAGGCGCCTCCTCTTCTCCTCGACACCACCAAATCTGAGATCGCGCGAGGGTTTGAGTGCGAGAGAGATGAAGGCACCCACAAAAATATTACAAGTGTGCCATTTTTTTTTTCAATTTTAACCTTGGTGAAAAGGTCAAAATACCCTTCTTCTTCCACCACCTTCCCCCATCCGCCTCCCTTCTCCTTTTCAGGCGACGCTGACCTCCCCCCTCCTCAGCGTCCTGGCCTCCCCTGCCCCCCGCTGAGGAGGGGGGAGGTCGGCGTCGCCTGAAAAGGAGAAGGGAGGCGGATGGGGGAAGGTGGTGGAAGAAGAAGGGTATTTTGACCTTTCACCAAGGGTAAAATTGAAAAAAAAAAAAAAAAACAATGGCACACTTGTAATATTTTTGTGGGTGCCTTCATCTCTCTCGCACTCAAACCCTCGCGCGATCTCAGGTTTGGTGGTGTCGTTTAGCTCGTCTCTTTATCTTCATTGGCGCTCGCCATTTCTCGAACCCGCGCCCTCTGCTCTCGCTCCCCTCTGCCCCTCTTCCTTTCCAGGCGCCTCCTCTTCTCCTCGTCCTCTGCCCTCTTCCATCGCCCTTTGTCCCTCACCCGCTTCGTGAATCCGTCGGCGGCCGCCCGGTTCATCCCGGTCCGGTGCCAGGTGAGCGACTCCACCTGCTTGCTCTTCACCTCGGGCGGAGGACGAGGAGAAGAGGAGGCGCCTGGAAAGGAAGAGGGACAGAGGGGAGCGAGAGCAGAGGGCGCGGATTCGAGAAATGGCGAGCGCCATTGAAGATAAAGAGACGAGCTAAACGACACCACCAAACCTGAGATCGCGCGAGGGTTTGAGTGCGAGAGAGATGAAGGCACCCACAAAAATATTACAAGTGTGCCATTGTTTTTTTTTCAATTTTACCCTTGGTGAAAAGGTCAAAATACCCTTCTTCTTCCACCACCTTCCTCCATCCGCCTCCCTTCTCCTTTTCAGGCGACGCCGACCTCCCTCCTCCTCAGCGGGGGGGCAGGGGGAGGCCAGGAACGCTGAGGAGGGGGGAGGTCGGCGTCGCCTGAAAAGGAGAAGGGAGGCGGATGGAGGAAGGTGGTGGAAGAAGAAGGGTATTTTGACCTTTTCACCAAGGGTAAAATTGAAAAAAAAAAAAAAACAATGGCACACTTGTAATATTTTTGTGGGTGCCTTCATCTCTCTCGCACTCAAATCCTCGCGCGATCTCAGATTTGGTGGTGTCGTTTAGCTCGTCTCTTTATCTTCAATGGCGCTCGCCATTTCTCGAATCCGAGACAAGCTAAACGGCACCACCAAATCTGAGATCGCGCGAGGGTTTGAGTGCGAGAGAGATGAATGCACCCACAAAAATATTACAAGTGTGCCATTGTTTTTTTTTTTCAATTTTACCCTTGGTGAAAAGGTCAAAATACCCTTCTTCTTCCACCACCTTCCTCCATCCGCCTCCCTTCTCCTTTTCAGGCGACGCCGACCTCCCCCCTCCTCAGCGAGGGGCAGAGGGGAGCGAGAGCAGAGGGCGCGGATTCGAGAAATGGCGAGCATTATTGAAGATAAAGAGACGAGCTAAACGACACCACCAAACCTGAGATCGCGCGAGGGTTTGAGTGCGAGAGAGATGAAGGCACCCACAAAAATATTACAAGTGTGCCTTTGTTTTTTTTTTTCAATTTTACCCTTGGTGAAAAGATCATAATACCCTTCTTCTTCCACCACCTTCCTCCATCCGCCTCCCTTCTCCTTTTCAGGCGACGCCGACCTCCCCTGAAAAAACCCACAAAAAAAAACAATGGCACACTTGTAATATTTTTGTGGGTGCCTTCATCTCTCACGCACTCAAACCCTCGCGCGATCTCAGATTTGGTGGTGTCGTTTAGCTCGTCTCTTTATCTTCAATGGCGCTCGCCATTTCTCGAATCCGCGCCCTCTGCTCTCGCTCCCCTCTGCCCCTCTTCCTTTCCAGGCGCCTCCTCTTCTCCTCGTCCTCCGCCCTCTTCCATCGTCGTCGCTCACCTGGCACCGGACCGGGATGAACCGGGCGGCCGCCGACGGATTCACAAAGCGGGTGAGGGACAAAGGGCGATGGAAGAGGGCGGAGGACGAGGAGAAGAGGAGGCGCCTGGAAAGGAAGAGGGGCAGAGGGGAGCGAGAGCAGAGGGCGTGGATTCGAGAAATGGCGAGCGCCATTGAAGATAAAGAGACGAGCTAAACGACACCACCAAACCTGAGATCGCGCGAGGGTTTGAGTGCGAGAGAGATGAAGGCACCCACAAAAATATTACAAGTGTGCCATTGTTTTTTTTTTCATTTTTACCCTTGGTGAAAAGGTCAAAATACCCTTCTTCTTCCACCACCTTCCTCCATCCGCCTCCCTTCTCCTTTTCAGGCGACGCCGACCTCCCCCCTCCTCAGCGGGGGGCAGGGGGAGGCCAGGAACGCTGAGGAGGGGGGAGGTCGGCGTCGCCTGAAAAGGAGAAGGGAGGCGGATGGAGGAAGGTGGTGGAAGAAGAAGGGTATTTTGACCTTTTCACCAAGGGTAAAATTGAAAAAAAAAAAAAAACAATGGCACACTTGTAATATTTTTGTGGGTGCCTTCATCTCTCTCGCACTCAAACCCTCGCGCGATCTCAGATTTGGTGGTGTCGAGGAGAAGAGGAGGCGCCTGGAAAGGAAGAGGGGCAGAGGGGAGCGAGAGCAGAGGGCGCGGATTCGAGAAATGGCGAGCGCCATTGAAGATAAAGAGACGAGCTAAACGACACCACCAAATCTGAGATCGCGCGAGGGTTTGAGTGCGAGAGAGATGAAGGCACCCACAAAAATATTACAACTGTGCCATTGTTTTTTTTTCAATTTTACCCTTGGTGAAAAGGTCAAAATACCCTTCTTCTTCCACCACCTTCCTCCATCCGCCTCCCTTCTCCTTTTCAGGCGACGCCGACCTCCCCCCTCCTCAGCGTTCCTGGCCTCCCCCTGCCCCCCGCTGAGAAGGGGGGAGGTCGGCGTCGCCTGAAAAGGAGAAGGGAGGCGGATGGAGGAAGGTGGTGGAAGAAGAAGGGTATTTTGACCTTTTCACCAAGGGTAAAATTGAAAAAAAAAAAAAAACAATGGCACACTTGTAATATTTTTGTGGGTGCCTTCATCTCTCTCGCACTCAAACCCTCGCGCGATCTCAGATTTGGTGGTGTCGTTTAGCTCGTCTCTTTATCTTCAATGGCGCTCGCCATTTCTCGAATCCGCGCCCTCTGCTCTAAATAAAATAGTCTTCAAAAATTATAATATAAAATTTTAAAAAGAAAAAATATCGAAATAGCACAATGAGTTAAATTCCTTTAGGAGATAATGGAAAAGAAAAACAACAAATAACCAAATTAACCCAAAAGACAATTTTATTTCATCCCCTGACGGCCATGTCTAGATTTTTGAAACAGCAATCAACCATACTCTCAGGAAATTGCCCAGAAGCACTTAAACCTCAACTGTTACCACTTTCAAATGACACTATGTTTGCCTTTTAAGAGCATAGATTTTTACTTTGTACCTCAGAAGCTTGTAACAACTTAATCTACTAAAAAAAGAATCACAAAATGAAGAAATTATTCAATTTTTATATTCTACCTGCCGAGGACCTTGGCTAGGGTTTTTATGTAGCAACCAACTATCTGCTCCTTGGTGGCCCCCTCACCCCCGGGCTTGTCCACGACGATGAACCAGTGTTTGAAATCGCAGCCCGGGAAGTCCTTGGCAATAATGGAGGGCAGGGGAGGGCAGTCGCTGCACTCAGACTCGCCGCCGCCCGAGGTGAAGAGCAAGCAGGTGGAGTCGCTCACCTGGCACCGGACCGGGATGAACCGGGCGGCCGCCGACGGATTCACGAAGCGGGTGAGGGACAAAGGGCGATGGAAGAGGGCGGAGGACGAGGAGAAGAGGAGGCGCCTGGAAAGGAAGAGGGGCAGAGGGGAGCGAGAGCAGAGGGCGCGGATTCGAGAAATGGCGAGCGCCATTGAAGATAAAGAGACGAGCTAAACGACACCACCAAATCTGAGATCGCGCGAGGGTTTGAGTGCGAGAGAGATGAAGGCACCCACAAAAATATTACAAGTGTGCCATTGTTTTTTTTTTTCAATTTTACCCTTGGTGAAAAGGTCAAAATACCCTTCTTCCACCACCTTCCTCCATTCGCCTCCCTTCTCCTTTTCAGGCGACGCCGACCTCCCCCTCCTCAGCGTTCCTGGCCTCCCCCTGCCCCCGCCCTCTCCCTTCCCTGTAACGTCGGCCTCCCTCTCCTTGCTCGGCATGGCCTCCCCTCCCCTCCCCTCCAACCTCCCCTACACCCTGCCCCTCTCCCTGAGACGGGATTCGGTTCATGTGTGTGAGCCACACACACATACAGGAGACGTCGACCTCCCCTTCCCAGGCGTTCCTGGCCTCCGCTATTCCCCCCCGACCTCCCCCTCCCCGCTCCCCCTCCCCCTTCCCGCTCCGCCCGGCTTCACCCTCCCCGCTCCGGTCGCCCTCTCCTTCCTCTCCCAAGCTGGGCCGGAGTCCGACCGACAGTTAAGGAGGGGGAGGGGCGGGCAGCGGAGGGTGGAGGCAAAGTGGAGCGGGGAGGGGACGGGGTGATGGTTCGCTGGAGGAGGAGGAGGTTCGCCAGAGGGAGGGAGGAGGGGAGATCGGGGTGGGGGAAGAGGGAGAAGGGGTCATGAGTGAGGCAAGTAAAGAGTTTTTCATGACCGAATTAGCCTCGGGAATTTGGGCCGTTGAACTGGGGCTAGGACCGTCTAATTTTGAGTAAGAAAAATTAAATTTAAGGGAATGTAAAGAAGTATTTATGCAACCCTCGGTTCTAGTCAGCTATATTTTCCACTGGTGGTCGGTAGGGTATAAATACTTGTATTATTCATTCTGGTAGTCTAAACTGAGTCTACTTTAATTCTAATAATATTTTCCAATATTTTAGATTTTTCTAAATTTTTTCTAAATTAATTGAAGATTCGGGAAATCTGAGACCCATCGGTGTCGTTATACAACTCCAGAATTTTTAGTTTGCAATTGAGGATGAACTTCACGAATCCAATTTCTCAGTGATGCTTAAAATAATATTTTCTATTTTTAAGATTTTTTTTAAAATTTTTCCGATTTAAATAGGAATTTAACTGAATAAAAAAGGCAAAAATAAATAAATAAATAAAAAGGAAAAGGAAAATAAAAAAAATCTGGTAATTAATTGTTGGCGTTGAGGATTTGAACCTAGGTTGACCAAGAGGGAGAGAAATGAGTTAACCATTGTGTCACATTGGCGTGTAGTATTAAAGCGCAGGCCCAATTATTTAAACCTCAATTTATTTCTTTCCATCTTCTCCAACTTCCCCACTCTCCCCAACTTCTCCCACTCTTTCTCCCTCTAACTTTCACTCACTACAAGCTGACCTACTACCCTCTCCATGTACCAATTACTCTCAGAGATTACTTGAGGATGGGTGGTGCCTATATAAGAGACAATTCCACCATTTCAAACTACATCGTCAAAAATACAAGTCCCACTCTTTCCCTCTTCTCTCTCACTTTCTCTCCAAAACTTAGCAAGACTTTGAGGTGCTAGTCATGAAGAAGAAGATTTCAGACTGAAGGAAAGCGTTCTGAGTAAGTTATTTCATTTTTTTGTTGATTTTAGTTCTCTTTGGCATTTCATCAAACGTGTAGCATACACTAGTTATAATCACTAATTTTACCATGATATACATGTTGTAAAATCCTACTAAAAATATTCTGGGATACCCTAAATGTACATCCTAATTATAGTGATTTTTATTATATTTTACAAAGTTTATCATAAGGGAAAAAAGAGACTTGTGCTGTCTCGGCTAGAGCCAGCCCAGGCTCTGGCCGAGCCTTGACCAGCCAGGGCAGGCCAGGACCTGGTCCAGCCAGACCAGACCCAGTTCGGGTCTGGGTCTGCACACCAGACCCAGTCTGTGCACAGACCCGGATCCGACCCGTTTTAAAAAAGAAAGAAAGAAAAGAAAAGAAAGAGAGAAAAGAAAATCAGATTAAAAGTGTGTGTGTGTGTGTGTGTGTGTGTATATATATATATATATATATATATAGAAAGAGAGAAAAGAAAATCAAGAGCGTAGGCTCTGATACCAATTGAAGGTACACTTAGAGGGAGGTGAATAGGTGTACAGCTAATCTAATGAACAAAATGCGAAAATTTAAAACTTTAATTACAACAACACTTAATGCAACCAACGAGTGTAGCCGAATTCCCGGTGAAGGGCTCTGGACTAACTCCTCTTGATTCCTCTGAATAAGAGTTGAGGCGCTATATGAAGCTCTCGTGGTTAAGCACAAGTGAGGCACACAAACAAGCCAAGCGTATAATATAAGAATAAGCAATATGAAATGATGCAAGGCACAAAGTAATAGAGAGAGTTAGAGAGACAATGGATCAATCGCAAACACAAGTAATTTGTTTTGAGGTTCGAGTCACTGCTCTACATCCCCGCCTTCACACAGAAAGATTTCCACTATCTCTGTCCACACAGGACTCCCACACAGGAAACCTCCACTGAGGATTTGGGGTAATACAATAACCGGGAGTACACAACTCCTCTCTTTACAAACACAACCTCTACACTTAGAGGCTAGGCACAAAGCCACACAAATCAACCTCACAAATGAGGGATAGGCACAAAGCCACGAACAACACAATACACCTCTTCACTAAGAGGGATACCAACACAACCTCCACTATCAACCTCTCACTAGAGGGATACCCACAATCACCTCTCACTAGAGGGATAACACAAATCAAGGAGGGTTTACAACTTGGTGGTTTCCACAACCACAAACTAATTTTCCCACAAAATAAAGATCTTATAGATAGGATAGTAAGATATGGCTCAAGTGTGAAAAACAAAGAGTTTGAAAATCAAAAACTCAAAGAAAAACTCTAGGGAAAAACTATAGATAGAATTGAAAGTGAAGATCAAATCAATTCCCAAAGAATTTTCTTTTCAAATAATTTTCCGACCCTTTTAAAAACAAGATAAAGATCAAATCATTAAGCACTAAAAACTCTTTGAAAAACTAGAAATAAAACACTATAGAGTAAGAAATTTTTCTTCTTGAAAATCTTAACCAAAACCCACTTCAAATGGGGTACATATAGGCCCCATAAAAAAAATTAGCCGTTGGCAGCTGACACAGGCCAGATTGGCCTTCCGGTCGACCGGCCGGTGACCATTGAGCCTGCCGGTCGACCGCCCGGTCGACCGTGCCAATCCAGAAAGCAAATGCCAAGCCTCACGGTCAACCGTCCGGTCGACCGCCCCCACCCGAGAGTAGGGTACTTGCAGTCGGTCGACCGCTCGGTCGACCGACCCAAGTGGCAGGTCAACGTGCATATTCTTGTGCACGTCAGTCGACCGATCTGGTCACCGACTTTGGGTCGAGTCGACCGTCCCGGTCGACCGCCAGAGCCTGGCAGGGCTGATTTAGGGATTGAAAAACTTGGTTTTTATTAATCAAATAAATCCCATAAAATCTCTGAAAATTCAGAAAAATCAGTTCTTATATAATCTTTGATATACAAACATGTTTGAAAATTTTCAACACATATTTCAAACTATTTGAACCATTTTTGTGACTTACAAATTTTGCCGAAAACCAAACCCGTATTTTCCAAAAATTGGATTTTTGAATTGAAAAATCGTTTTGTCCAAAACTCATCCAAATACAAAAATATGATATTGAAACAACTTGAAGCATGTTGTATATGGATATAATCCAATATACATGGAAGATATATATATATCATTGTTTTTGACTTTAAATTCAAAAATCCAATTGAGTTAGTCGACTAATCTAGGCAAATTTCCTACTATTAGTCGACTATAGTGAGGACCAAGTCGACTAGGTCAAGATAAGTTCAAGTGACAAGTTTCTGGACAACTGAACTAAGTCGACCACAACTAACTTACAATTCGACTAGGCCAGGGATTAGTCGACTAGGGAAAAGGGTCAAGTCGACTACATAAGTCTATTAGTCGACTATGTTTTCTGTTAAGTCGACTAATAGGACAAACAGAGAGTTGGGATCATTTTGGACACAAGGCTAGTCGACTAGGGATTTGGACAAGTCGACTACACAATGTATTAGTCGACTAGAAAGGAGTATAAGTCGACTAAGTGACTATGATATGTGTGTGTGCATCAAGGCTTTTGACAGGCTATTTAATTATTACAAAACATATCATTAGCAACTCTCTTTGGGAAGTCTTGATCATGATGAACTCTTGAATCGTCTTGTGTTAGAGCTCCAAATGATGGCTTCACAAATGTCTTCATCAAAACAAGTTCCAACATTCTCCCCCTTTTTGATGATGACACTGTGTGCACATGCTCCCCCTGCAGAATATAAGTTATATTTTCTCTCCCTGCAGAAAATGGGTTATAACAGATATAGAAACACTTTGTTCTCCCCCTGCAACAAATATATTATAACAAGTATATATAAAGTATTGTTCTCATCAACTTTTTATATGGTACCTGAAAGATAAACGTTAGATGGTATGAAACATAGGAGTAAAGTATTAACCTTTAGGAGACCAAACCCAATTTGAATTTGGTTTCCACCTGTTAGTATACACATAATTGCATGAATTACATATATCATGTATGTATGATGCAATATAAGTATTTTTGTCAAAAATGCTTAAGTTTTTAGGAATCCATATAAACTTATTTTTAATTCTTTTTGAACTATTATCAGACTTTCTTTTCATAAAAGAATTATATGGATTATTAACATATGAAGATTTTTCAAAATATTCAATACCATAATGATTATGTGACAATTTTTGATAAGATAACAAATCATTCAATTTTTCTTTTCCTTGATTAAACTTAGTCACATTTTTCAAAATCTCTTCATATTTCTTTTTGAAAACTAACATGTCTTTATCTAATACAGAAATCCTTTTATTTAAAGACATCGTTTCTTTTTTAAGTAACATATTTTCTTTTATAAATTTCTCATTATCCTTTTTCAATGATGATATCACTTTTTCAAAATCATCTTTTTGAGAATTTATAGAAGAAACTTGTGAAACATAACATGCATTTTCTTTTAAAAGTTTTTCATTTTCCTTAGATAAAACTTTATTTTTCATTATTTCATTCTTTAGATTATTGAACAATTCATGGAATGCATCTAAAAGTTCAGCATATGATACCTCATCTTCTTCTAGCGCCATGTAACAGATGTTGGCACGTTCAGTGGTTTCTTCTTCGTCAGAGGAAGAGGAATCACTGTTTTCCCATGATGCTTCGTAGTCTTTCTTCTTTTTAAACTTTTTGCTCTTAAATTTGCCTTTATTTTTTAGCAAAGGGCAATCCTTCTTCATATGACCTGTTTTATTGCAATTAAAGCATTTGAATTTACCTTCCTTTAAAAATCTTCTGAATTTCCTTGAATGCATTGCCATCTCCTGTTCATTGTCATCTGAATCGTCCGTGTCTGAGGATGCATGGAAGGCAAGTTCTTTCTTCTTTGAGCGAGGTTGTTGTTCATCCTTCTTTCTTTCTTCGAGTTGCACTTCATATGCCATTAGATTACCAATAAGGTTTTCTAACGACATTGTTGAGAGATCATTCGCTTCTTTGATTGCAGTTGTCTTCTTCTCCCAATCCGATGTGAGTGCACGAAGGATCTTGCGAACTTTTTTGACTTGTGTGTATTCCTTTCTAAGAGATGCTAAGGAATTGGTAATGTCGGTGAATCTTGTAACCATTTCTGAGATGGTTTCATTCTCCTCCATTTTGAATAATTTAAACCTGTAGACAAGAACAGAAATCTTAGACTCTTTAACTTTGATTATGCCTTCGTGTGTTACCTGAAGAGTATGTCATATTTAATTTGCAGAAGTGGCTGTTGACACACGGTTGAACTCCTCTTTGGTTAAGGCACAGAACAAGGCATTCATCGCTTTTGCGACAAGGTTCGCATTCCTCTTTTGATCATCACTCCAAGCGTTGTAGTGGGTAGGCGGTTTGGTGTACGGTGCTTCTACGATGTTCCAAAGTTCGTAGTTGAGCGATTGCAAGTAGATCTTCATTCTACACTTCCAATAGTTGTAGTTGGATCCATTAAATAGCGTTAGACGTTGTGTAGAATGTCCTTTGAATTGTGACGAAGGGAACTCCGTTGCCATCCTTGCAGATTGTTGACTGGGTATGCAGGGCTCTAATACCAATTGTTCGTCCCGAGATGATGCCACTTGTGGATCTAAAATACGAAGTCAACACATATACTAAACAAAAAAGGATTAAAGTTAAATAAATAAAGAACTTACAATAAAAGAAAATCAAATCTCAGAAAAGTTAGGCAAACGCAAACACGAGAGATTTATCGTGGTTCGGTCCTCGTGACCTGCATCCAGTCCCCAAGCCACCCGTTTGAGATTTTCCTTTATCCTTGACTTTGTACACCCAAAATCAACACATTGCACACCACTTGATAAATCCCCTTTGCCAAATGTGTACAACTTCTCTTACAACCAAGAGAACAAACACCACCTTGTACATCTCTTCTACACCAAGAAGACGCTCTTGTACAATGACTTCTTTGAGTGATTACAACCTTTGCTATAAGCCTTGATACAGTATGTGATCGTGAACAAGGGCTAGAATAGGAGAACTTCAGAGATCTTCACTTAGAAGTAGGATTTTTGGTGAAGAACTGAAGTGGGAAAGTTTTCAGGAAACCAGAATGTTTGGCGGAATTTTTTTGGTCAGAAAACTGAAGATTTACATTAGTATTTTGCCTAAGATTAACAACCCTATTTATAACTGCACTCTAGGGTAAGTTAGGGTAGTTATTAGGTGCAATTTGAATGTTCAAACGTTATAGAACATTGCAGAAAATACCAGAAAACAGAAATTGTCCAACAGTCAGAAACTTCCTATAGTCGACTTACCAATTGAGTTAGTCGACTAATCTAGGCAAATTTCCTACTATTAGTCGAAAATAGTGAGGACCAAGTCGAGTAGGTCAAGATAAGTTCAAGTGACAAGTTTCTGGACAACTGAACCAAGTCGACCACAACTAACTTATAAGTCGACTAGGCCAGGGATTAGTCGACTAGGGGAAAGGGTCAAGTCGACTACACAAGTCTATTAGTCGACTATGTTTTCTGTTAAGTCGACTAACAGGACAAACATAGAGTTGGGATCATTTTGGACACAAGGCTAGTCGACTAGGGATTTGGACAAGTCGACTACACAATGTATTAGTCGACTAGAAAGGAGTATAAGTCGACTAAGTGACTATGATATGTGTGTGTGCATCATCAAGGCTTTTGACATGCTATTTAATTATTACAAAACATATCATTAGCAACTCTCTTTGGGAAGTCTTGATCATGATGAACTCTTGAATCGGCTTGTGTTAGAGCTCCAAATGATTGCTTCACAAATGTCTACGTCAAAACAAGTTCCAATAGTGGAGATCAATCGAGCTCGTATCTCTTCTAACCTCCTCGTTTCTCTCTATCTCTCTCGTGCGCGATGAAATTAGGGCTATGTATGAGCCCTAATTCCTTATAAAATAGGATCGAGTTAGGTTAATGGGCTTAAACCCTAAAGAAAAAATAAAACAAAAGGAAATGTCAGTTTCGGCCAATATTTGGAACCTCAAAATTGGCCGAAATTTCAGCGATATTAACCCCATATCGAAATTTGAAATGGGGTAGCCGATTTCGTGTCGACCACGTGAATTTTCTGACATTTCGGCCAAAATTTCAAAATGTTGGCCGACACTTAGAACATTGATATCATCTTCCTCGTTCAAAGCCACCTTACAGCTAAATAGAGCAGTTGAAAATAGCAATTGAGAAATCTCCAACTTACCAATCCTAACTACCCCGATATGATCTCAGCAGCTATAAGGATCAACAGTTTCAAATTGAACAGTTGAAGATTTGCATCTATCCACATCCGTCTCATCACCTCTGTCAAGTATAAATACACCTCCTTCTCCAAAGAGAATGGGTTTGCTTACCTACTCCTGAGAGCATATACCACACCACGTTAGCAGTTTTTCTCTGCTAGTTCACCACCACTACATCTACAGTTTTCGTCTGTCGATCCTCTTCCAGTACCAACTACTGATTCTCATGCCCAAGGGTCTTGGTCGGCACCACACCGGTGCTCCTAGCCTAAAAGGCGTCTTCTTTCTCTGTGTGCTCGGACAGGTTCGATTGGGAGTGTTCAGTCGCTTGTGATGGAATTTTATCCACCACAAAATGGTGCTTTCATTAAGATCTTGAGTCTATACTTGAGATCTTCCTTCAATCCAACCTAAACTTCTATCTTTCCTTCAAAAGCCTCTCCCCTAGCATCGATGGCTCCAAAGAAATAAACGATCACCCACAACACGTGTCTTGTCCAAAGGCAAGACCAACACCACCGCCGGGGGCATGGTCCCCCCCCCACACTGACGATCGCAAGCATGCTGCAGAGGACACTGGTTCCTCCTAATCTCAGAGGATAGCCACTAGCGCCCGATCATCACAGCTGTATGAAGGCCAGTTCCTTCATATGCTCACCGACATGAAAGAGCAGATGAAGGAGCAATAAGCTCAATCAGATCGCGACCAAAAGCAAGCGGCTCACGACTGCGAGTAGGAAGCATTGAAATAACTCAACGACCAACTCCAGGCACAGATCGCCGCCCTCCAAAAAGCTCAAGCCTATATGCAATCAACGGACAAATCTGGGGCCGAGGAAACTCAGGTCGACGTCCCATCACGAACTGAGGCAGTCCAGACCCGCGTCCCCTGCACGAAGATAGCTCTGACAACGAAATTGATTCACGTCGCTTCCGAGCAATAGTTCGAAGGAGGATCGAAGAGTTCCCCTACATCTGGATCCTCAATGAGCTGGTCTAAAGATAGATTGAACAAGCTAAGTTGTAGCTCCGTAGCGGATCAAAACAGTCTACTAAGAAGGTCTCCAATTCCCTCTGAAGCGATTTTGGAGTGTGAATTCCAAAAAATAAAATCACGACTCCAACATTTGACAACTACTCTGAAGCTAGCAACCAAATCCAGCACATTAGGTATTTCCAAGACAAGTGGTGGTCTACTCTCGTAACGATCCACTAATGTACCTGACCTTTCCATCCATTCTGAAAAGTATAACCTCATATTGGTTTTATTCTCTGTCGCTACATTTAGTCCACAATTTCAAGGAGATAACCGAGGCATTCCTCACCTAATACTCATCCCGCCGGGAAGTCAGAAAGAATAACCACCACCTCCTCACGATCAAAATGAGACAGGGTGATAGTCTCAAGTTGTACATTAGCTCACCAGGGTTCCCAATTGCGGTGAAGATATCTCCGCACTCGCATTCATCAGTGGGCTGCAGATTTCTCACCCTCTATACAAGCACATGTTGAAGCACGATGTCACTCGGATGAGCGAGGTTTTGTCCCACGTCCAGCCTTACATTCAGTTGGACGAGGCAATGAAGAGATATGCCAGCCAGTCTCTCAAACGCGGCGACGATAGAGAGAAGTCGAAGTCGCGTTACGAGTCCAACCAAGGCCATCAACCTGAGTTGGAGGCAACCCTCCTACAAAAGATGGGTGTTCCTGGTCCTTTCACCAAATCCACTCCAAGTCTTCAAGAGGGAAGAGCACTTCACTCTGCTGAGGCTCCCCATCAACGAAATCTTCAATGCCATCAAAGACCAGTCATGGGTAAAGCGCCTGAAGCCGTTTCAATACGACCCTACACTTCCCAGGGCGAAAGAATATGTCCCTACCACGATAGTAAGGCACATCGAACCATCCACTACAAAGCCTTCAAAAATACTTGGAAGAACTTGTCTTGCCAAGTCTTCTTCAAAGAGTTCATCCTTACCCCTTGGACAGCCTCTGATGCAGAACAGTCAAGCGCTCCGCCCCCTAATCAACTGCAGCACATAATCACACCCAGTACAACATGATTGAGTGATCTAATCTCTCCAATGAGGAGAGGGAGTACCACCACCAATAACATCTCATGTATTTTAGTTAAATTTCATGTATTTTATTTAAATCATCAAATAAAATTACATTTCTGCTCCTAACTATTTCAGCTCACTCTACCGCTGGGATTACCCCCTCTCAGAGTCCCACTAAGTTCATCGCTCCACTTACGATATTACCCCCACACAAAAATAACTGTGAATCCAACTCCACTGCTGGGAATTCCCTCGCTCGGAGTCCAATGCTCGCACACTCAACTGCTAGGATTGTCCCTCGCTCGGAGACAGCAACGCGAGCATCTGCCTAGGGCTCTCTCTCGATTAGGCTACGACCAGTCGAAACCCTTGGATGTGGGAAGCCCCTACTTTGCTGCAATGATTTCCCTTTTTAGAGACCCCAAAATTTACATGTTTCGTTGATGGGTTACCCCCATCGGAGACGATAACTCAAACATCAGTATACGGGCTCCCCTGGTCTGACCCACAGACAGACAAACCATTAGCAGGTTCCCTCTGCCAGTGCCAACTCGCTGTTGGGATTGTCTCCCACTCAGAGTCAGCCTACGTGCTTCCTCTGGATTAACCTACGGGCAGTCGAAACCCTCTGTTATAGGATTGTACCCCACTCGAAGTCCCTATTATACTACAAGAATTTTTCCCTCTCAGAGCCCCTGTTGTTTGCTCGTTCTGCTGATGGAATTACCCTCACTCAGAGACAATAACGCAACCATCAGCCTACGGGCTCCCCTCGTCTGACCTATGTGCTGATGAACCATTGGCAGTTTTCCTCTGCCAGTGCCACTCCGCTACTGGGATAGTCCCCTACTAGGAGTCAGCCCACGGGCTTCTTCTCGATTAGCATACGAGCAATCGAAACCTTCCATTGTGGAATTGTCCCCCACTCAGAGTCCCTACTCTGCTTCAGGGATTTCCCCCTTTCAGAGCCCCTGATGTTTGCATGTTCCGCTGATGGGATTACCCCCACCAGGAGATGCTTCCCTCGTCTGACCCATAGGCAGACGAACCGCTAGCAGCTTCCCGTTGCCAGTACCACTCTGCTGCTGGGACTGCCCCCACTCAGAGTCAGCTTACACAGGCTCCCTCTCGATTAATCCTAAGGGTAGCCGGAACCCTCCATTGTGGGATTATCCTTTGCTCGGAGTCTCTTCTCTGCTGCAAAGGTTTTCGCCTTTCAGAGCTCCTGACATTTGCACATCCGTTGATGGGATAACTCGCTCGGAGATGATTACGCAAACATCAATCTAAGGGCTCCCCTCGTCTTACCCACGGACAGACGAACTGCTGCAGCCAGTGCCACTCCGCTGCTGGGATTTCCCCCACTCAGAATCAGCCTACGAGCTCCCTCTCGAACCTACAAGCAGTCGAAACCCTTCGTTGTGGGATTATCCCCCGTTCAAAGTCCCCACTTTGCTGCAGGGATTTCTCCCTCTTAGAGCCCTCGATTTTTGCACATTACGCTGATGAGATTACTCACTCAGAGACGATAACGCAAACATCAGCGTACGAGCTCCACTCATCTGACCCACGGGCAGACGAATCACTAATAGTTTCCCTCTGCCAATGCAACTCCGCTGCTGGGATTATCCCCCACTCGGAGTGCAAAGTTCACCTCTCTACTGATAGGTTTTCCACCACTCTGAGACGATTGCGAGCCCAACTCCGTTGTTGGGATCTCCCTCTTTTGGAGTTCAAAGTTTGCAGGTATCATTGATGGGATCACCTCTACTCGAAAATAATAACGCAAACTCACCAGAACACTTTGTGCCCAACCGTCCATACCGAAGATATAGATCAATGCTCCAAAAAGGCATGATTTTATCAATTCCAAAAGCCTATGCTAAAAGCAAATCAGGCAAGATCCAAACATAACCATTTTAATTCCAAAAATATTTTGTTAGTTTATTGTGTTACATCTAACAAGAGTAGTACAAAAAATTCTTTTACATTTTCATGTTTGTATTTTTGAAAAGAAATATAGGAAATCTGAATTTAGACGCTGTGATTCTTCCATCCCGCCAGTCCTGTCTCACCTTCAAGAACTCTGAGGATACACTCACTCAGGAACATATGCCAAAAGGAGTCATAACTCTTCATCCTTGGGCGAAAGACTCTTTTCTGCCCCGCTCATCATCCTCCTTATATTTGCAAGAAAAATGAGGTAGACTCTCAAGAAGCCCTCTGAAAGCAGGACAGTATTGTCCAACCATACTGAAGCCTGCAACACATACAAGAAGGTGATGGCATCACATCCCCTCAGAAGTATTCTGTGGAAAAGCTTCAAACTCTAGGAAGAGGGGTAATTCACTAACATATCCAATCAATGAGCTCATTCTCCTTCCTCGCACACGCCATAAGAAAAGAGGATCCAAGCCCCAGGGTCGAAGCTTGCTTGCCCAAGACGATCGAACTGAAAAATCAGATCACCCAATCGAGTTGAAGCAAGAATCCTACTATCATCCTCGATGGCGGTGCCCTGTCACGACAACTAATACACCGCAACAGGTCCTTCACGACTACTATTGCAATGCACCGACCAGAGCCCAAGGAATAAGTGCATGTCCATCGTCCTCTTATCCCCTCTTCTTTTTCTTTCCTCTATCTGATGAAGAGAAAGGAAGAGAACATGAACTGTTCAGGAAAGAAGTTGCAACGAAGTCAAGGTTTTGATGTATTTTGAAGAAGCTTAAAAAGAGTGAAGATGATCCTTTTCTCTAGATCTCCTCTAATTTATAGGTAGATGAGAGCGTTCATCGTCATCAGAGTGATTTCTTGGGAACACACAAGCCCCTGAAAAGTCATCCCACAACCTAAAAAAATCGCCCAACCAAACCGTCGCCACTAAGCCATTATGACGCTGAAAATCAAATCAACGCTCATAATGATACCAGGATTCGAATCGAATCGACTCTTGATGCAGCTAGATGACAGCTGGCAGTCAGAAGCATGTACTTCCCGTCAGTCCTGAAGATCCGCAATAGACGCACCGAGATATTTCGAACGATTATATGTATGAGGCGCCAAAGACGAAGACTTGACTTCTTCTAATCGACTTCGCCTCCCCACATTCGCATGCTCTGAAAAGCGTGAAAGCAAAGGGGACATCTGTAGTGGTCAAAATTTGACCCTGTCAAGATCATGATAAGTGTCCAGTGGCAAGAACATGGGGAAGCTATCACGATCCCCATTATAAATCTCAACCACACAAATCTAATGGCAACCCTCATCTGCAGCGTCGAAGCCACACTCCCTCTCTGAAAATATTTCTCTCCCCGGAGTCTAAAGTCATACAGCCACCCGAAACTGATTCGACTCTAAAACAAATGTCCCGCCACATGGTAACTTTATGCATCACCACAAACAGATCGAGGCAAACTTTTAATCGCGAAATCTGTTACGCGACTTTATCATCTTCCTCGTCCAAAGCCACCTTACAGGTAAGTAGAGCAGTTCAAAATAGCAATCGATTTACCTCCAACTCACTAATCCTAACTACATGGATACGATCTCAGCAGTTACAAGAATCAAAAGATTCAAACCGAACAATTAAAGATTTGCATATATCCTAATCCGTTCAACCACCTCTGTTAGGTATAAATACACCTTTAACAAGAAAGGGATCGCTTCCCTACTCCTCAGAGCACATACCACATCACGCTAGCAATTTCTCTTTGCTAGTCCACCACCACTACACCAACAGTTTCCCTCTGCCGGTCCACCCCCATTATCAATTATTGATTCTCACGTCTGAATGTCTTAAGTCGACACCACACCAGCTCCTAACCTAAAATGTGTCTTCTTTCTCTGTGTGCTCCGACAGATTCAATCGAGAGCATCTAGTCACTTCTGGCGAAATTTTATCCACCATAATTGTTAAGACTTAGCAGGAACATAAATTGTAAGGTTCTATTTCTTTCCTACCTTAAAGTAAAGAAAAGTATTAAATGATAAAAAAAGTAGAATATGCACCAATAAATTATCTAATTTAGCTTGTCCAAACTGCTCCCATGCCAGATCAACTTCAAATTTTGCCCATTATAACATAACATTCAGAGCTAAATAAAAAGAGAAAATGAACAGGATTAATCATATGTTTGATAATTTAGCTTCTTTGCAACACCCCATCAAAATATGTTTCGATAAAATTATTAAAAAAATTTCGTGCAACTAATTAACCACTAAAGATAAACACCCTTCGGCCCTTCATATCCAAAACATAGCACAAGTGATGACAAGCTAAGGAGATCTCAAACTTGCAAAGTTTTCCACTACTACACAATGCACACCCTTACATTTAAATGTTTAGCAACATAATGAAGTTAATGGACTATCGTAACATGAGTTCAAGGGATATACTACCATGGAAACCTTCCATTATAGAAACAAATAACACGGTAGAAAGAACTTATGTATAAAGTAGGGTTTTTACTTTGCATGTGAACATCCGAGCTCATTGGACCAAGAGAGCTAATTTTCAAATAATATTATCCAGAACTGGTTTCAAGGCCCAATGATATCCTGTCTTATTACCCCCATCCGAAGCAAAAAGGCAACCTTCTGGACTATGGAATCAAAATAGAGAATCAATAGTTCTTGATGATATGAAATAAATTACTATTATAGCCATGAAAACTTCAGTCTATCATAGTATTAAAGCCATGAGAAATTGAAACTTCAGCTTATGACATAACATACAGGAAAACGGGCTATCATCCTTAGGTTTCAATGAAAGAATGAGCAAGAATTCTCACCGTTGCGGTCAGCTTCGTCTATCATCTCTCTGATCTCATCAAGTGTGAAACTTTCACCCAAATCTTTAGCGACGCGCTTGATGTCCACGTCAGATATCTTTCCCTAATATTAGAAAGAGTCTGTCAGGTTTCTTAATTAAGAAAAAGAATGAATAGAGAAAAGCATTATTTAGAATAATAAATATGATTAGAACATCACATTATTGTCTTCATCAATAATACAAAAAGCTTTCATAAGCTCGTCTCTAGTGTCTCTTTCTCCAATCTTGGCCGTCATCATGTGAACAAGTTCATCAAGATCAATTGCACCACTGCCATCTTTGTCTACAACTGCAATCATACGGTTGATTTGCAGCAGTAACAAAAGAGGTTATAAATGTCATACTAGAGTCAAAGTTTAACAATGAAAATAATAAACTCACATATTAGCTTCAAATAGTAAGTGAAAACAAACTGAATATTAAATTATGATTTTCTCTCAACCATAACAGGATCAAACTAACTCTACACTCAAGATGGACTATTAATATTCAGGATGTTATCTTTAGCAACAATAATGGTTTAAGATAGTTAAAAAATGTGTATAGAGTTAGAGGTGACGAGACAAGAAGACTAAGGCAATTAAAAGTCCATCTCTCAAATCAAATTTCAGTCAAAATATGTGTTGGAATCACCACTCACTATGCAGTTGTAAATGTCCTTATATTGTATTCTAACCTCTGAATAATGAAAATAAATATTAAAATACAGTGCTCATTCAGCTTCATAGATCCCAAATTCTTCAGTCATAAATAAGCAATCCTAGGCTACCCAATAGCCAAACTTCAGAAAACATATTCCACTTAATATAAAATATCAAAAATGACCAGGACATGCTAGACAATCTGAAGAAGTTTAACGTCTATTTAAATTCTATTATTTCTCTTAGAAGACTAATTCAGTGGCAAGTTCCCTCAGATTTAAGAGGCATGGCTTATGATTTGAGATGTCCTTGTGGACCTCAAAGGTTCATCATTCATGCCAAAGGCATATAACAAATCTCATCATCTTTTCCATTTGACTAGACATTTCCATAGTGAATTTTGGAGAAGTGCTCCTTGATTTGCACTTAAATAAATTTTTGGGAAGTGCTTCTTCATTGCACTTTACACTGGTTGACCAGTAACCAATAAAGTAAGTTCATTCACACCAACCGATCTCATGATTTTTCATTTTTTATTTTTTTATTTTTTTATTTTTGAACCAAGGCCTTAGCCTGGGCTCAGGACTTCCCATAAACCAACCCACCCATTTACCACTGTTGGTCTGATGAGTTTAATCGCATGCTCCTCTCTTACCAGAAATTTGGCACAACCTACAGGGTTGACATCAGGTTGGCAGCCTTACCTTAGGATTTTGTTGATCTTCATATGAAACCTCCTCAAGTTTCTATGGACACTTCTACCATGAAGCCATAAGCCCCGTGTCGGACACCCCGAGCCCCGTGTCGGACATCAACACTTCTCGGACACTCCTCGGACACTTTCCAAACATGTCATCATATATTCTTCTAATTTGGGACACTTGTCACATACTTCTTTGACACATGTCCTGCGTTTCTCATACTCTTCTTTGTCCCATTATATATTTTTGGGATCATCCATCCATCAAAGATTCTAGTTAGCCATCAAAATATTAATTTGTATAAGACCAGTATATATTTAGATAAGTTTCTATATAAGAACTGAGACACATTGAACTACCATATAGAATGTTAGAGAGCCAAGCCTTATTCCTTTTGCAAAGTCATAAAAATATATGACAAGTTACAAATTTAAAATATATACTATGAGATACTATCATCATATTAGTAGATGTAAACACTTTTAGACGCAGACATGTCTATGTATGTATGTATATACGTATGTATTAATGTATATATGTATATACATGGGTCATTCACTCCCTGTCATAACTTTCATATATTCTAGTGAAATGTTGTCATGTCCCAATATCCTACTTTTTAAAGAATAGCTGTGTTGCATGTCCGTGTCTGTGTTGTAACAGTGTCCCATGTACATGTTCATGCTTCTTAGTCAAGCAGTAATCATCCTCCACCAGCCTCCATATTGTAGGGAAAAGGCTAGATGATGGTGAAAATGTTTTCTACAATTGTGAAAAGCATAAATGTTCTAAGAGGTGACAAAGCTTTATCAGACAATACACATCCCTGTAAACTTTAAGGGAGATGAAGTAAGTTTTAGCATCTTGAAGTCATTCTATGGTGCCTTGCAAGTTCACTTAATAAATTTATTGATATTACTCGATTAACTCCAACACTTGTCGGTTAGCCATGTCATGTCAGTGCATAGGGCGTGTTTGTTTCGCCGGAAAGCGTCACAAAACGCAAGTCGTAAAACTTCTTTTCCATTTTCCGTTGTTTGTTTCGCTAAAAAACAAGTTGCAAAATGCAACTCTTCTTTTCCCACTTGCAGTTGCTACAGTTAAATTTGTGGTCATATAAATCTCACTTTTACACTCATATTTTTCCACTTGCAGTTGCTACAGTTAATTTTGTGGTCATGTAACTCACTTGTAGTACACTTACAGTTCAAAACAGTTACTTAATAATCAATATATAATTTAATATTATTAAATATTTAATATTTTAAATAGTGTTCAATTTCTTATTTAATTATTTAATTATTTTATACTTTTAATCTTTAATTTTTTATTGTTTTTAATATTGTTTTAATATTTAATATTTTACTATTTTAATTTAATATTTTATTTAATACTTTTTTATTTTATTAATACTTATTCCATTTTTTATTATTTTATTTAGAGTTAATATTTTATTAATATAACAATATTATACTTTAATATAAAATTACTATATATTTAATTATTTATTTTTTAATATAAAAAATTACTTTATTAATATCATAATATATTTTATTATATATTAATATTTTATTATTTTAATATTGTAATAATAATTCAATCTAATAATACTATAATGATGATTTATTATTAAATTATAACTATATTTTACTTTGTTAATTTTATATTTCTATAATATTACAATAATATTATAATAAAATTTATATTATAATAATTTTCAAGTATTTTTAATATTATAATATTATAACTATATTTTATTATTTTTGTAAGATTTTTTAATATTTATATTTTATTAGTATTCTTAAAATTTTATAATGTTCTTTAGATTTTTCTTAAAATTTTATATTATTTATTTAGTTAATATTTTACTTTTTACCCTTATATTTTATTAATATTATTGTTATAAATAAAATATTAAGATTATTAATTTTTTATCTCAAATTTATTAATACAATTTAATTTGCAATAGTAGATTTAATTTAATAGTAATCATAATATTTAAATCACTACTACAGTTAATTTTGTGGTCAACTTTTTCACTTACACTTTTACATTACCAACCAAACACCGTAAAACACAATATACTTTACCATTTACACTTTCACTTTATCAACCAAACACCGTAAAACACAATATACTTTTCCATTTACACTTCACTTTATCAACCAAACACCGTAAAACACAATATATTTTTTCTGCTACAGTTCACTTTTTCCATTCTCATTTTACGACTTACGACTTGCGACGTTTTACAACGAAACAAACAGGCCCATAGTGTTACATCAATACATCGTGCTCATCCAATTCCATGATTGTTCAACCAGATCTAAGATGTTAATTGCTATAAAAAAAATAAAATACGTCCTAATTTCATCATTAAAGCTAATTCAGAATTGAAAAGTTAAAAGAGGGGTTCCAGGCCTTTCACAAGATATCAGTGTGAACTTTAAGCAATAATATGCAAATAAGGCCCTTAATGTCAATTGTCAGTGTGTCAAAGACATTATAATAAGGAAAGGGTAAACAAATGACCATTAGAATTAGGAGTGTAGGAATAACGAACCAGTATGGTGGTGGAAGTACAGAAGTTACAATAATGGAGTTGGTATCTCATGTTTGATGAAGCACAAGAAGAAGCTTCAGTTTCAGTTCATAAAACCACCAAACAATAATTGGCTTAAGAGTTGACAGCCATGGTAATCCTTGTGTGTGTATTGCATCAGAAACAAGTTTCATGTACAAATGTATGCTAGTACTTGCCATTAAATGAGCAAGCAAATATATCAAGTGAGCTTTATGGTACCTGATTTGGATTATTGTTAGACAAAGACAACTGTACATGTCAAACTTACAGATAAACAAAGCACCAAGATCCATTTTACAGAAAAACATCAACTTCTGCTTTTTGACAATGGTATACATGAGCCAACATTGAGCACGTCAATCTTAATGTTTTAACTATATAAATCTTCAGCAACTTCAAGGTTTCCACTAAAAAATGATTCATGCAGCAAACCAAAATACTGAGCTAAGTGGCAGAAAGAACTACAACAAATTATATATGAGCTAATGCATCATCACAAGCCACAAACAACCAGAGAGCTTTTGCATTTATCACATCTTCTCCGGCATATTTCATTTACCCAATAAATTTACTGCATCCATGAATTGTTAAGTAAAGTTGACAATTTTCAATAGAATTTGTATGTAATAAGTGATAAACATCAATGGAACAATAAATAGCTAATACATTCTGAAAAAGCATTATCTCACTACCAAGCAGCAAGAAGCCATCCTACTTTTGAAGAAACAGGATACTCAACGTGAGTTTGTTCAGCAAATAAGATTGTTCAAATACCAAGTCACTCAAATCAATAATTGTTTTGTGGTCTCCCACAACAAATTAGTTTCAAAGGGAACGCTAAGATGCTCAGAATATATTCATGAAGTTAGTTCAATATTTTTTTTACATCTTTAACTATGAGAAGCAACACTGCTAACTAGCACCTGATGCCCTCTCCAACAACACAGCTACAATTTACGCTACACCTTAAGCTTGACTTAATGCTGCTTCAGGCCCTTCTACAAGGCTATCACTGTTGGAGACTTGAAACAATATCCATAGTAAATATATCGGCCATATTTTGGCCATATGGGGATTTCAGTCCTGAATCTGCCGATACTATAGCATATCAGGTACTTGAAATCCCGTTACAATATTGCCAATATATCTCCGAATTGGCTGATATTTGAAACCATGGTTAGGAGCAAGTGTCAATGGTGGTATCAAATCTCCACTCTTAGGGTCATCATTGAGAATAAGCGAGATCAAGGGTCCTCAAAATACCTTGGCGTTTTAGTTGATGGGAAGCATTCTGATCCAATCTTATAATTTCCTTAATTACCTTAAGTAAATGCCTACATTGTATTCCTAAGAAGGGATGAAATCATCAAAGATAACTTGCTCTCTCATCTCTACTTTTATTGCCAAGTAAGCATCCTGGTTGGTTAGGTTGTTGCTTATGCTCTTTTTTCCCCATTTTAGAGGTCCTCAACCTTCCAAGAGTTAATCACTCAATTGCTTTTAGATTTGAGTCTCCAATTGATGGTGCTTTGTCCTTCATGCAAATGACAGCAATAGGCCTTTCCTAGCTAAGCTAGATGTCTTTAAGGTATATAATTGTAATGTATGTCATAGAGTTTAACCCTATTCAGGCAATGTGCTTACTGTGTGACATATTGACGGGGGACGAACAAAGGGGAATAATTGAGAACGAACACTAAAAAATCTCAACTTAGGGTTTGTAACCCAAGAAAATTATTGGGACTCTCTTCCTAGGATATCTCACTCAAAAGCACACTGACTACACAAAAGTTAAGCAAACATTTTTCATTAATCATCAATCGAAAATCTCCAAAGTAGTAATTGCCTCTTATAGGCTTACATCATATGAGAACTTCCATCACAACCAATGCGAGAACAAGATAAAATAAACTAACTATACTAACCAACTAAAACAAACTAAAAATAAAATAAACCAACTAAAACAAACTAAGATAAAATAACCCAACTACATAACCAACTAAAATAAATTAAGATAAAATAAACAAAGTACATAACCAAGTAAAACAAACTAAGCTATTAGATGTCCCCACCATTTCCCTGGGGTTAGGGAAACTCGACCTTATCGAGTGCAGATCTCCCTGACTCTCAATCAGGTCATAGTGGTGGTCGTGGAGCCGGCATTCGTTTATCAGGCCTGCATCAAGGTGGTGGTAGTGGTGGTTGCAGTGAACGGTGACGGTGAAATTGGAAGATGTCAGTAGAAGAAGACGATGATGATGAAGTTGGCGGCTGAAAATAGGCAATGATAAACAGTTGCGATGAGCAGTGTAGCGTGCAAATTTTGGTGACTTTCGGCTGATACTATCTCTGGTGGAGAAATTATTGTCTTGAGATTTTGGTGAAGAAAATTAGGTATTTAAATTTGATACCAAAATGATGGGGGACAAACAAAAAAGAAGGGAGATAATTATGAACGAACAGTAGAAAATCTCAACTTAGGATTTGTAACCTAAGAAAATTGTTGAGACTCTCTCCCTAGAGCACCTCATTCAAAAGCACATTGACTACATAAAAGCTTAAACAAGCATTTTTTATTAATTATCAGTCGAGAATATCCAAAGCAGTCTTTACCTTTTATAGGCTTACATCATATGAAAATCTCACCAC
Source organism: Agave tequilana (assembly GCA_038442645.1). Lineage (NCBI taxonomy): Eukaryota > Viridiplantae > Streptophyta > Magnoliopsida > Asparagales > Asparagaceae > Agave > Agave tequilana. The sequence continues at coordinate 26,021 of JAVJIF010022928.1, read as the reverse complement.
AATTAATGTGAGAACAAGATAAAATAAAATAACTACACTAATCAACTAAAACAAACTAAAGATAAGATAAACCAACTACATAACCAACTATAATAAACTAAGATAAAATAACACAACCACATAACCAACTAAAACACACTATGATAAAATAAACCAACTACATAACTAACTAAAATAAATAAGCCATTAGATGTCCCCATCACATGTCTTTCTCCTCAAGCACATACTTGAGTTTCTCTCTATTTTTCCTAGGGATAGAGCCATAGAGGGAATTCTTAAAATAGAAGGTATATAACTAAATTCAATACCTCAAATATAATTTTTTGCAAAGGAAGAGTATTGAAATTGTTGAAGGGTAGTATGAAAATGTCGAGCAATGATGTTTTATGTAAGTTCCAAACACCACTTTCAATTTTATTGAAACCTACAACTGGCTAATAGTATTAATTTTAAGGTTTTATATATACAACAAAAAAAGATGAAGACTGTAGTACTAACACTTCTATTATGAAGCGCTATTGTGTCAGACACTTCTTAGACACTTTAAACATCTTGTTAATTATAAACTATATTTTTTTTTATTATGACGATACTTGTCATATACTTCTTTGACATGTATTTTGCATTTCTCATACATTTTTTCTGTTTGTGTTAGATGTTTGGAATATTTATTTATCTTCCTATATGTATCAAAGACTATAATGGAAAATTAAAAATTGTGTCAAATATGAAGCTATAATAAGTTTAAATATCTTTTAATATAAAAAGCGTTATTCATTTAGCTACTCTATAGAAAGTTGAAGAACCAACACCTTTGCAAAGTCATAAAAATGTATGATTAAGTTAAAAAATTTAACATATATGTTTTCCTTGAATGTTATTTATATTGTAACTATTGTTAAAGGTCCACAATTTTGGATGCACAAACATGTTTATGTATGCACTTTCTCATATTATTTTCTACATATTCTCTATATATTCTAGTGTCATATTGTCGTGTTCTCGTGTCCTACAACAACAACAACTAAGCCATTTGTCCCAAGTATTTGGGGTAGGCTACATGAACCAAAAGAGAATTACGTCGGATCGGGCACATGGATCAGCTTTCTCCACTCATTCCTATCGAGCAATATGCCTTCACTAAGACTTTAGCCTCTATATCTTGCCATATTACCTTCATCTATGTTTTGTTCGGTCTCCCCTGCATTCTTTTAACTTACCTTAATTTGATACGTTCTACTCACCGGACAGGCGCATCTGTAGGTATACGTCGCACATGACTAAATCATCGTAGGCGATTTTCTCTCATCTTCTCTTCTATAGAGGTTACGCCTATCTTAGTACGAATATCCTCATTTCTCACTATATCTCTCCTAGTGTTACCACACATCCAACGAAGCATACGCATCTCTGCTATACTCATCTTCTGGGCATGATATTTCTTTATAGCCCAACATTTTGTGCCATATAACAAAGCTGATCTAATAGCAGTCCGATAAAACTTCCCTTCAGTCATACCAGAATATTACGATCACATAAAACTCTGTTGCGCTCCTCTATTTCAACTAGCCGGCTTGGATCGTATGGTTAACATCACTATTAATCTCTCCATCCTTTTAGATAATAGAACCCAAGTACTTAAAATGACTGCTCATCGGTATTTCTTAACCATCTAGTATCACAATACTATAATCTTAAATTCCCTGTTTACTGAATTTATACTCTATAACTCTGTTTTAATCCTACTTAATCTAAGACCTCGAGATTCTGGAGTTTACCCCATAACTCCAAGTTTTCATTTACCTCAGCTCTCGTTTCATCGACTAGGACAATATCATCAGCAAATAGCATACACTACGGTATTTTATCCTGAATAGCTCTAGTAAGCTCATCCATCACTATGACAAATAAAATGGACTCAATACAGATCCTTGATGCAATCCAATTATGATAAAAAAAGTCACTTATTATGCCTCCACAAGTTCTGACATTTGCCACTACTCAATCGTACATGTCCCTTATTATGTCAATATATTTGATGGGGACTCCCTTTTTCATCAATGTCCACCATAATACCTCTCTTGGCATCTTATCATAAGCTTCTTCTAAATCAATAAAGATCATATGCAAATTTTTCTTCCTCTCTCAAAATCACTCTATAAGTTGACGAAGCAAATGAATAGCCTCTGTCGTCGATCGCCCCGGCATGAACCCAAATTGATTCTCTGATATTTTAATATTCTACCTTAACCTGTGTTCAATTACCTTTTCCTAAAGCTTCATGGTGTGACACATGAGTTTTATTCCACGATAATTTGAACAACTCTGGATATCACCCTTGTTCTTATAGTAAGATACTAAGGTACTCTTTTTTACTCATTAGGCATCTTTTTAATTAGTCAGATCTTGTTAAAAAGGTTTATCAGCCATCTCACGCCCACCTCTTCTAAGCATCTCCATACCTCAATAGGAATTCCATCTAGGCCAACAGCTTTCCTTGACTTCATCCTCTTTAAGACCTCGTTAACTTCAGATTCGCTAATTCTACGCATATAATTACGGTTCATATCTTGGCATTGAATGTTAAAGTCATCCAAATCTTGAGTAGAACTACCATTGAACAATTTATTGTGTTGTCGTGTCTTACTTTTAGAAATTGTTATGTCGTGTGTCCATGTCATAGGTGTCCCTTAACTGTGTATGTGCTTCCTAGGTGATGAAGATGAAAACAACAGAGTTTTTGTCCCAAACTTTTGGGCTCGGCTATATGATCCCTTTTGTCCATTTACCTTGGATAAGGGACATCTCAGAAAGATTTCAAAGATTGAAATATTGGTTTGGTATCAGATAACTTAAATAAGTTGATGTACATACCTAAGAGGGGTTAGGTGAAAAAAGTATCAAGTTTCAGCTTGAAGGATTAGACATATGCAGGTTGTGTGAACTTGTAAGCAAGTTGCATCTCTACTTCAATATTTAACAGTTCATTAATATTGGTTTGTAGTACTAGAAAATACCGTGGAGTGGATGAGTTAAATCAGAAGTAGAAATATAAGTGATCCCCCTCTTTTTCATGCTTAAAGTTGGTGCTTGACTACTAAATAAGTTTTAAGTAAAGTACCACAGAACCGGAGTTCCAGAGTTTATTTGCCCTCTTTTCCTACACCATATAAAGAGAATATGGCAGCCCTGGGTGGGTCGGTGTCCCTATAGGCCCCCACCTAATCTATTAATTTCTCAAATGGATTTTTATATTAACTGAGGAGAACTAGGAAAATGAATAATATGAATAGGACCGATTGAAATAAACTTTTACCTCATCCGTCATCTCAAACCCTAATGCCCTGCAAATAAGATTACATATTAGTAGAGATACATCACAACCCAAATTGAACTGACACAGAAATTTGATGGTCTGGTCTACCAAAGCAATTCAGGAAGCTAATACCTCATGGCAACATTTAACTCTTTAGCATCAATAGTGCCTAACAAGAAAAACAAATTAAAAGATGATACAAATGCAAGGTTATGTCCATACCAGAACCATCTGTATCAAATAGTTCAAATCAGTGTTCCTAAAAAACCCGTTTTAAACCCGTTATAACTCGTTATATAACATAACGTTGACCAATCGTTATGTAACAGGTCTAAAAACGCAATGTTTGATAACTATGGTTATTTTGCTCGTAACTTACGTTACGTTACGTTATTAATGTAACACACTGAAACCTACGTTACGGTGCAAGTCGACTTTTTATAACCTCATATTCTCTCGGTCTAGGGCAAAAAAAAAATCCCCCAAATTAGCTCGCTTGCTCGTCCTCTCTGCAACATTGTCGTCGTGTCCTCGTCGGCGCCGAGAAGAAGACATACCTCCAATCGACAGCAAAAGAAAAAGACCTACCTTTGAGGGATATCTGTCGTAGTGGTTCTCGCTGATGTCGTCTTCAAGCGGTGGTTCTCCATCTCCAAGCACAGGTAAGCTCTCTCTCCCCCAATCTCTCTCTCCCCCGATCTCTCTCTGCTTTCTTGCCCCGATCACCCTCTCTGAAATCGGGAGAGAGAGCAGAGAGATCGGGAGGGGGAGAGAAAGCAGAGAGAGATCGGGAAGGGGAGAGAGCAGAGAGCGATCGGAGAGAGAGCAGAGAGATCAGGGATAAATATCGGAGAGAGTGAAGGACACGGGGAGTTTAATTGAATAGCACATTGTAAATTGAATTATGAATTATAATTAACATAACTAAAAATTATGAATTATGATTGAATCATGAATTGTTGTAGATTGAATTATGAGTCTCTGTAGATTGAATAACTTGGTTAAAAATTATGAAATATAATGAAATATGTGAATCATATTGTTATTTGTGTAGATGAAATTATGAATTATAACTTGTGAATGTGAAAAATTATTCTGATACTTGCTAAAAATTGTTGTGAGACTTGCTAATGTTTTGATATTTTTTTAGATTTAAAAAAAAATATTTTCTTATTTATAAAAAAATCTTAAATATAGTATATATATTTATTTTTATTAATTAAATATTAAATCGCGTAACCTACGTTATACGTTACGTTATAACCTATATTAACATAATAGAAGAAAAACGTTATCATTACGTTATCGTTATTTTAAACATTGGTTCAAATGCTTCCTTTATCTCTTGCTTCTTTTGTTGTGTTATGCCATGATGGCGGCCTCTGGGCTTCTATCCGGGATGCTCCACCTCGAGGAACACTTTCCTGTATGAAAAGAACAAAATGTAAACAGAATTAAAAAAGTAATGCTAGATACCATTACATGGATAAAGACTAAATTCATGTCAAAATGAAATATTATGAAGATAATGTCATAAATTCATAACTTGTAAAATAATAGCAGGAAAACAGTTTCTAGAAAAAAATGACTGACATGAAGGGTCAATGATTAATGAAATCTGTCATAGCACCTTGGTGTTACTGCTAACTAAAGTTAGAGGATCATTTATGTCTATGTACCAACACAAGAAAGTAAGAAATCAATTGGATGACCAAAAGGGAAGATGTAACCCTTAGAGAAAGGGATAACATAATCCAATCTTCATGTGCCAAAGGGAAGATGTAACCCTTAGGGAAAGGGATAACATAATCCAAATCTTCATGTGCCAAAAGGCAAGATGTAACCCTTAGGAAAGGGATAACATAATCCAAACCTTCATGTACCTTGAATGGAGAGCCACTAAATACTTCACTCCATGCTTGAGAAACAATGAATGCAGTGGAAAGTTTGTTGCTGATGTATATTAGTAGGATAGATCCCTGATAATAATGGAGATGCAAAAGGAAATGCAGTCAACAGAAGTTCTTCCATAAACTAAACACTCTTAGATAGAGCTACATGAGGTTTTCGAGAAAAGGTTGTAAGGAACCACTAACAGAACAATATTATGTTATGGATTTGTTTAATCACAAATCATAGTAAAAGTTATCAGAAAGGCCACTGAGTGCAAAGAGAAAAAACCTCTGAACTGGAAGCTGAGACTGCTAATGAGCAAATGGCTGTCCTATACGAACCTTAAAAAATCAGGTTTTGTATAGAGAATTATCTCAAAAAATAATTAATAATACAATGTCATAGGTGTCATATTCTCTCTCTTGGTTTGATATCCAACTGAAGCCGGCCCTCCTCTCCTCCACAGGCCAAATCATACCCAAACCTAAATATATCATAGGGCTTTTAGACAGCAATGACATCTCTATACCTTGCTTCATACATCATCTCATGAACTGGTAGTTCATTGCTAGTTACAATAGCAAAAGGACCATAAACTGTATAACAATGTGATATATTACTTAATAGTTTGAGATGTACGGCCGAGGCTTTCGAGTTTGAGGCCCATCCTTTCCCTAAAAAAAACGATAGTTATTCTTCAAAATTTTCAAATCCATGGACAGTGTATTGTTTGTAAATGTAGTAGAAACTATGAGGAGTGGATCAATAAAGATATTCAGACACCAGAAACAAAAGTTTGATAATAAAACACAGAAACATTTATATATGTCTAATTTCAAAATTTTAACTTTCCCTTTTAATTTTTTGTGACTTTGCCAATTTTATCTAGTTTAATCACATTGGGAATTAAAATATGAAATTATTAGAAATTAGGATCCAGCTCCACATGATCCGACATAAATTCCAGTTTACATCAAACAAATAACCGATTATTTAACTTTGTATTTATTTTATTTTCCTAATTTTTAGACACTGACAAGATCAAATTTGAACCTCCAAACGTCTCTTTCCCTCTCAAAGTATTATGAAGATAATGTCATCACTTCATATTTTATGAGATGATAGGAGGAATACACTTTTCTAGAAGAAATTTCAACATGAAGGGTCAATTATTTAATCAAATATTTGATACTACTTTCGTTCTAATTAAAGTTAAGAGTATCATTTACGTCTCACCATGTACCAGTAGAAAGAAAGAAATCAATTGTGATGACCAAAAGGGAAGATGTAACCCTCAGGGAATGGAATAACTTAGCCCAAACCTCCATGTACCTTGAAAGCAGAGCCACCAAATACCTCATGCCATGCTTGAAAAACAATGAATGCCATGGAAAGTTTGTTACTGATGCATATTAGTCAGATAGATCCTTGATAAAAATGATGCAAAAAGGTAATGCAGTCAACCGAATGTTTTCCATAAACTAGAAACTTTAAGATAGAGATACCCATGTATTAAAAAACTCATTATTTAACTCATTATAACCTGTCATGTAATGTAGCAGCACCCAGCCGTTGTATGACACTTGAGAAAAGCGCGGTTCCCACTAACGAGCGTTTTTTGGAGCGTTACGAACGTTACAACAACAACAACAACTAAGGCCCTAAGTGCAAGGAACAAAATTCTCCGAACTAGAAGGTGAGATTGCCACTGACCAAATGTCAGTCCTATAAGAACCTTAAAAATCAGTTTCCTCTAGAGAATAGATAATTAGATAAATACCATGCCATACACATATTCTCTATCTTGGTTTTAGTATCCAACTAAAGCCAACCCTCCCAACTGCAAACCAAATCCATAACCCAAACCTAAAACTTATCATAGGCTATTAGACGACAGTGACATCTCTGTGCCTTGCACCACTGTCATATCATGGATTGATAGTTCACAACTAGTTACTGATATTCAATAGGTAACAGATCATAAATTGTATAACAGTGTAATATATTACATGCACTACTTAATAATTTGATAGGTATTCTTCATAATTTTCAAAATCATTAAGAGTGTAGTTGTTTGTGAATATGGTAGAAATTATAGATAGCGGATCAATAAAAAAAAAAATCAGAGACCAATGTTGATAATAACTCACTAAAAGATTAATATAGTTCTAATTTCAAAATCTTGACTTTCCCTTTTAATTGTTTGTGACTTAGCCAATTTTATCTAATTTAATCACATTGGAATTAAAATATGAAATAGAATCCATCTCCACGTAATCCAACAAAAATTCCAGTTTAGTACGAACAAATAATCCACAAATCTGAACCCAAAGCAACTGGAGAAAAAAAAATCCAAACTTCTCTTTCCCCTCTCAAAGTATCAAACTTTCACCACTTAAAATCAAAAGCAAAGTGTTGCCATTGAAATCCATGATCGAGTAAAGACACTTGAAATGTATAAATCAAGGAGCAAATAAATAATAGTAAATAAAAAATAAAGTATTTTGATTTGAGAAATGGGAAGAGAAAAATACCATTGAGATCAGGGTTTGATACTTCCTTCGTTTTGGATCGAAATCGGATCTGGTTGTTTTCGTTTTCATCGCAGTTTCAACTCGAGTGGATGCATTGACTGAGCGTGGGATGAATCTAGGGTCGTCAGCATATAAAGTTTTAAAAAAAAAAAAAAAGCAAAAGAAACCAGATCGGGTTGGAGTGAGGGTATAGATCGACCCCAATGCGATTCCAAAAACGGGTAATTCCTACCTCTTATATTAAGATTCTGAAGGACTCGGGGCGAGTTGCCCAAATCCTTATAAGTCCAAGACCATCCCCACGTCTAGCCGATGTGGGACTATTTGTTCGACCCAAATCCCAACAATCCCCCCTCGAACAAAGAGTCTCCCTACAAGCTCAACTATCTTCACACTGGAAGATCAAATGCTCCATCGAGATCCACATTTTCTCGAGAGCCAAATATTAGCTTCACAGGGGCTTTATTGCGCCTTTTTCGCCAGTGGGGTGGGCAGGCCCATTGCGCCTTTGCGCCATTGGGGGTATCTATACACCGTCGAACATCACCCACACACACGACTAAGTTCGGGGCATGGCTCTGATACCACATGAAGGACTCGGGGCTCCATCCCAAAAGACTAGTCTATTAGGTGGAGTTGCCCAAATCCTTATAAGCCCAAGACTATCCCCACGTCTAGCCGATGTGGGACTATTTGTTCGACCCAAATCCCAACAGATTCCGCGAAATTCTCTTATAATATTAAATTCTCAAGAAAATAACTCTCCTCTGTTAAATTCTAAAAATATTGCATTGCACTGTTTAGTAAGTTCTGCATATTTCAGAGAATCTGATAAAGTAGTGCTTTTAAAAAAATTTATGTTCATAAAATTATCTTTTACATAACATTTCTGTAAAATAAAATATCTTAAACAGAACAACAACATCTAAATAGTACCAAAAGTCGACTAATTTAAAATGTTAAATAAATTTCACAAAAATATTCTAATAAACTTTGTCACCACTTGCAAGCATTTTACAACACAAATTAACAAATTATAGAAATTCAAAGCGATGACTAAGAAAAAAAATAAAACAAAAGTTCATCATAATAAAAAAAACTCATATTCAATTTCACAACGCAAATCAACAAATTATGCTAAATTTTTTATAAACAAGCATATTAACACTATAAATAATTTTTACTAAATTATCTTTCAATTAATTACTGAAACTGTATTATTAATTAAATTTGAGAATATTATAGATATAACAAAAAAGTAACAAATAAATTTCATAAAACTATGTTGATTTTCAGGTAGCAGACGGTGGTTGATTCTAATCTTAATCTTTACCCTAATTATAGGTACTAAATAACCAGGAAGGTAAATGATATGTCTTATTGTTTATAAGAAAACCCTAAAAACTCTAAATACAAATTAAAAAAACAAGAGGACCTGCTATCTGATTTAGGGTTTTCTTTTAAGAGAAAATGATTATATTCATCGAAGATACCTGAAAAAATTACCACACATCAATAACATAGAGGGAAAAGGAAGGGTGATAAGAATTTGATAAAAGAGGGAAAAGAGAAGAATGATATAGGATGCGGAAGATGATAGCACATGATCTATGCCTTGAGTTTTAGAGAAGACTACGAGACTCTTGCGCTTTTTTTTTGTGAGTAGATTCTTGATTCGAGAGAGAGAAAGAGAGATGCAGAAGAATAAGAAGAAAAAAGACGTAAGATGCGATTAAGAAAAAGAACGAATGAAAAAAGAAATACCCAATGAGTAGGAATTATAAATACTCATCTATTTGTTGGTCCAGAGACCCTTCACTCTAGTTTTGATGATGATTAACTCATGTAGTTATAATTTACTAATAATCATGTGATATTTAGTTTCAGATATTTGATCAAGATATTGTAGATGTTTAGCTTTAATAAAAAATTTGGAGCTTAAATATGGTGATTCAAGAACTCGCGCGTCAAGATCGCATCTAGCACTCGGTTGGAGTCAAGCTCGTTGGATCGCGTTTGGATCGAGTCGACTTGGAGAAGGAGTTCTACAAGAAGACCTCGGTTTGTTTAGTTTAAATTTAGATCTTATATAAAGATTAGATAGTGTTGATATGTTCAAGTTCACATACACACAAGTTTTCAGTTTATTGGTTTTTTTGATTTTCGATTTAACCGATATTGAATTTCATGTTAAAAATATAGATATATATCCTTATATATATATATTGGATTCTATCTATATACAATATGCTTCAAAATTGTTTCAATATCATATTTTTGTATTTACATCTGTTTTGGAAAAATCGGATTTCCATTTCAAAGTTTGATTTTTGGAAAATATCGATTTTGGTTTAGAGCCAAATCTCAATATCACAAAAATGGTTCAAATTGTTTGAAATATGTGTTGAATTTTTGTCACACATATTTGTTGGCCCAAGAGGTTACACTCTCCATTTGTTTAGAGTTTTGATGATAACAAAACAAATAAGAGCTATTTGGTACTAATAAGTTTGATCAAGATAAGTTTCAGGTTAGTACCATATTTGGAGGCCATTGCTTAGCTTTTGCAAGAAATGCTAGGTTCATGGAGTAAAGAAGGCTTATGGCACATCAAGGAAGGAACTTAGAAGAGAAGGCTCTAGCAAGGTATCGCAATGCTCAAGACTTCAAGATTGCTCAAGAGAATTCATTAGATTTGTTTCTAGTTTTATAGTTTTGTTAAAGAATAGTGAATAGGTTTGAAGCTCTATCACACACGTTTTTGCGCACATATCATTTTCATATATATTCCCTATAAATATGTAAAAATTATTTTAATTTAAAGCCTTTTGTCTATAAACTCAATTTTGGGTATTATACATGTTTCAAATCAAAACTATTTTGTAGATTTCAAATCCCCTTCAAAATTCTGTTTCAGTTTTGATTTTTGGCCTGAGCCGGTTGACCGACCGGTCGGCCGACACTAAGTCAGGTTAGATCGGTCGACCGACCCAGTCGACCGGACTTCTGACAGTTTTGGTGCGTATCCGTGTGCATGTTTCCCGGTCGACCGAAGCCCTTCGGTCGACCGGGCGGCCGACCGAAGCCCTTCGGTCGACCGGGCGGCTGGCCGACTGAAGTGGTGTTGCTCTCTGTTTCTGCCAGTCGATCGGCCGGTCGACCGGAAGCCCGCAACGGTCATTTTATTTGAACCCCGGTCGACCGACCGGTCGACCGAGAGAGTCGTTTCAACAGTAACGGCTATATTTTAAACATGGTTTTTTTGTCTTTTCTTTCTAAAAAGTGTTTAAATGATATCCTCTGATCCTAATACTTCCTAATTACCATTAAGTGGGTTTTATCTTTAATCCCTAGCCCTCTACTATAAATAAGGGTGATTGGGGAGAGGTTTCTTTACAATAAAAATTTGCAAAAATTCTAAAAGTTTAAGGCATTCAAAAGAGTTTCATTTCTTAGTTTTTGTGCTGAAAATCTCTCTCATTTTCTGAAGTGTTTTTCAAAACTCTCTAATTTCATTTTCTTTTTCCACTTACATACAAGAGCTTCAAGCCTACTCATTATTCTACAAGGATTTTGTAAGGGAAGAGAATTTTTCAAAAGAAAGTTTGTGGTCTTTTGATTACCAAGAGAGAACTTGTACTTGAGATTGTGGAGTTGGGTACTCCGGTGTATTTGTAATATCTTTGTGAAGTTATAGTGGTTAAAAATCCTTCTGGGGAAGGCGGGGACGTAGAGCTGGGTGCTCGAACCTCGAAAAAATTCTCGGTGTTTGCGTTTGGTTTACTTGCTCTTGTTCTTCCTTTACTTTCATTGCTCTTATTACTTGCTCTCTATTTTCATTGCAATATTCACTTGTATTCATTCATCTTGTCAATCAAAGTCCCATACAACAAGGTTGCATTGTGCACCTCCACCTCATTTCAAGAGGAATCACGAGGAAGAAGTTCAGAATCCTTCACGGGGTATCCGGCTTCTAGTCTTGTTTGGGCGATTGTTGCATCATATTTTTAATTGTGCATTGATTAGCATTATCACCTATTCACTCCCCCTCTGGGTGATTTTCAATTGGTATCAGAGCTTAGACTCTAGGTTTGGCTTAACATCCTTATAGAGATCCTTAAAACTTGCTAATCAATATTTGCATTCTTTCATTCATACACTAGTAAACATGGCCGACAACATCAAAACCCCTCCTAAATTTGATGGACTTAATTTCCCTATTTGGAAGGTTAGGATGACCATTTTCTTACAATCTTTAGGTAGCTTAGTTGCAAAATCCTTGACCAAGCCCTATGTTGTACCCGATAGTGAGGAAAGCAATTGGTCCGACTTTACCTTTAGAGAATATGAGGCTAACTCTAAGGCCCAAAATTCCCTCCTAACTGCCTTGAATGAGGATGACCTTACACGGGTAATACATTGCCAATCCGCCTATGAGATTTGGCAACATTTGTTAGTCACACACGAGGGGACATCACAAGTAAAAAGAGCTAAGATAGATCTCTTGAGGTCCCAATATGAATCTTTTAAAATGATTGATGATGAATCTATTGATTGCATGATTACAAGGTTTAATAAAATTACCAATGCTCTTTCCTCCTTAGATGATGATATTAGCAATGATCAAAAAGTGCGGAAAGTGATTCGGGCTCTTCCTTCATCATGGGAGATAAAGGCCACCACCTTGAAAGAGTTGAATGACAAGGATGAAATGGATCTCATAAGTCTCATCGGCAACCTAAAGACTCATGAGATGGAAAAGAAGGCAAGAGAAGAAGCGGCTCCTCAAAAGAAGAAATCCATAGCCTTCCACTCTTGTTGACAATGAAGAAGATGAAGAAGAAGATGAGGAGCTCTCCCTCCTTGTGCGAAACGTGAAGAGGATGTACCGGAAGAACAAGCTCAACTTTAGAAGGAAATTTGAAGGTAAAGAGGAGAGAAGAATCATTTGCTATAATTGCCGAAAGCCCGAACATATCATGGCCGATTGCCCAGAGTTCAAGAAGAAAGTGACTTCCTCCTTCAAGCAAAAGAAGCCGGTCGAGAAGAAAGCTTACAAAGCCACATGGGATTCGGAAAGCGAATCCGAAGATGAGGTGGACATGGTGAACATGTATTTCATGACAAACACACTAAAGGTAACCCCACAACCTCTTGATGAAAAAGATGAATTAAGTAAAGAAGTTCATGTACATGCTTTTGTTGAACTTTCGGAAAGCTATGATAATAAAAAGATTGAATGTTCAAAATTGGAAAAGGAAGTTGCTTTTCTTAAAAATCAACTTGCTATTGTTTCTAAAGAAAAAGATGAAATTTCTTCAAATCTTATTTCTTTTCAAAATGAATTTGGTGCTTATAAAGTTGCTTGCAAAGCAAAATTTCCAAAGATTGATGAAAAGAAATTCTTCATTAAAAACTAGAATTGTTGATTTTGAAAAGGTTTTGAAGGATTGTGCTTTCAACACTAAGAAACTTGAGGAAATGTTTTCTAAAAAGCATACTTCTCATGCTAAACCTTCTCATGTCAAAATTTCTCATGCTCATACTACACACAACACTCATACTAAATCCACACATGCTCACAAGTCACACACTCACTATGCTTTTAAATATGGTAGTGTATAGATGTACTTATTGTGGTAAGAATGAACATTTGACTAAGTTTTATTATGACCAAGTAAATAGAACAAATAATCTTGTATGGGTTCATGATACTAACTCTTTAGGACCCAAGAAAATGTGCGTACCAAAATCAAGTCCTAAATTATTTGATGTAGGTACACACCAAGGCTCCAAGACGTAAGGAGCGGTGGTACCTTGATAGTGGTTGTTCAAGACACATGACATGGGACATCAATAACTTTACAACCCTATCAAGGTACGTGGAAAGTGACACTGTCACCTTCGGGATGACTTCAAGGGCACTATCATCGGTATAGGTAACATTCAAATTGGTGCATCTCCTATTATAGAAAATATTGTTCTTGTTGATGGTTTGAAACATAACTTGCTTAGTATTAGTCAACTTTGTGACCGTGGACTTAAAGTTATTTTTGATGATTCTTCTTGCAAAATTTTTGATTGCAAAACCAATGATTGTTTTCTCATCAGATTTCGTGATAATAATGTTTATATCATTGATATGCTTAATTTGGATTGTTCTACTAAATGCTTGAATGCTTTTAATGAAAATTCTTGGCTTTGGCATAGAAGATTAGGACATGCATCTTTTGACCATCTTGCTAGGATTAATTCTAAAGAATTGGTAAAGGGTATTCCTTGCTTGAAGTTTGAGAAAGACCGCATTTGTGGTGCGTGCCAACTTGGGAAACAAACCAAGTCTTCCTTCAAACCAATCAAGGATATCATGTCAACTAGGCCATTAGAATTAATTCATATAGATCTTTTTGGACCAACTAAAACTAAGAGCTTAAATGGTAGTAGATATGCATTTGTTTTAGTTGATGATTTTTCCCGTTTCACGTGGGTTTTCTTTTTGGAACACAAAGATCAAACTTTTTCAAGTTTTTCAAAAAAGAGTTGAAAAAGAAAAAGGTTTTTCAGTTTTGAAAATAAGGAGTGATAGAGGTGGTGAGTTCGTTAACCAACTCTTCATGACTTATTGTGATGAAAAGGGAATCAAGCATGAAATGTCATGTCCTAGAACTCCACAACAAAATGGAGTTGTAGAAAGGATAAATAGAACACTTCAAGAGATGGCTAGGACCATGATTAGTGAATATGACCTCCCTCAATATCTATGAGCCGAGGCTGTAAACACCGCATGCTATATTTCAAATCGTATTTATTTGTGTAAAAATTCTTCCAAAACATCTTTTGAAATGTATCATTCTAGAAAACCTAATGTTGCATATTTTAAAGTTTTTGGATGCAAGTGTTTTGTTTTGAATACTAGAGATAACTTGAGTAAATTGATGCTAAGGCTTATGAAGCAATCTTTGTTGGATATTCTACTACTAGCAAAGCTTATAGAGTATTCAATAGATCTTCACTTACCATTGAAGAATCCATGCATGTTAAATTTGAAGAATCTAATGTGGTTGTTGAGAATATTATAGAGATTGACCCATTAGGTGAAGACATGGAGAGACTATCCTTGAAGGACTCACCTGCTCAAGAAGAAAAACAAGAACCCATTGGTGATGTTCAAGAGGATAAAGAGGAAAGCTCTCAACCTCTTCCTAAAGATTGGAGATACGCTACAAATCACCCCAAGGAACTCATCTTAGATGATGTCTCTAAAGGGGTAACAACTCGCTCCAAACTCCATGACTTATGTGGTAACTTTGCATTCATTTTTCATTTTAAACCCAAAAGCATCATCGAAGTCGAGGCGGACTCATATTGGTTACTAGCCATGCAAGAGGAACTCAATCAATTTGAGCGCAACCAAGTTTGGCACCTTGTTCCTAGGCCTCACGATGGACCAATAATTGGTACTAAGTGGATCTTTAGGAACAAGATGGATGAATCCGGAAATATCATTAGGAATAAAGCTAGGTTAGTGGCCCAAGGTTACACTCAAGTTAAGGGAATTGACTTTGAGGAGACCTTTGCACCCGTAGCACGGCTTGAAGCCATACGGATGACACTAGCTTTTGCATCTTTTAAAAATTTTAAACTTTTTCAAATGGATATGAAAAGTGCATTTTTGAATGGCTTCATTAATGAAGAAGTTTATGTTGAACAACCTCCTGGTTATGTTGTTAATGTTCATCCTAATTTTTTTTTAAACTTGATAAAGCTTTGTATGGATTGAAACAAGCTCCAAGAGCATGGTATGAAAGGCTTTCTAGTTCTCTCATTTCAAATGATTTTGTTAAAGGCAAAGTAGACACACCTCTTTTTACTAAGCATGTTGATAATGATATTTTAATTGTGTAAATTTATGTTGATGATATAATTTTTAGTTCTACTAATGAGTTTTTATGCAAGGAGTTTGAAAAGATTATGCAATGTGAGTTTGAAATGTCTTCTATGGGTGACTTGAATTTCTTTCTTGGACTCCAAATCAAGCAATTGCAAGATGGGATATTCATAAGTCAAGCCAAGTACGCAAAGGAACTCGTAAAGAAGTTTGGACTTGAAGGCTCAAAAGTTTGCAACACTCTCATGGCAACTACAACCAAGCTTAATAAGGATGACCTAGGTAAATGTGTTGATATTAAATTGTATAGAAGCATGATAGGAAGTCTTTTGTATTTGACGGCAAGTAGGCCGGACATCATGTTTAGTGTGTGTTTTTTGCTAGATTTCAATCGTGTCCTAAAGAGTCCCATCTTATAGCGGTAAAACGCATCATTCGTTATATTAAGGGCACAATTGGAATGGGTCTTTGGTATCTGAAAATCGGAGATTTCTCAATAACGAGTTATTCGGATGCCGACTATGCGGTTGTAGAGTAGATAGAAAGAGTACCAGTGGGACATGTCAATTTCTTGGTAATTGTCTTGTTTCATGGTCCTCTAGGAAACAAAATTCCGTAGCTCTCTCAACTGCCGAGGCGGAGTATGTTGCCGCGGGGGCTTGTTGTGCACAATTCCTTTGGATGAAACATACTCTCCTTGATTATGATTTGCATTATAACCATATAAAAATATTTTGTGATAATACTAGTACTATACATATGACTAAGAATGCAAATCAACATAGTAAGACCAAGCACATTGAGATTAGATCACTTTCTTAGAGATCATTTTGAGAAAGGTGATATAGATATTGATTATGTTTCAACGGATTTGCAACTTGCCGATATTTTCACTAAACCACTTGATTTTGCTAGATTTTCCTTTATTTGTAGTGAACTTAATGTTTGTGTTATTGAATAAAAATGTTTTCTTAACTCTTTTTGATGTATGACAAAAAGGGGGAGAATGAGTTTATATATGGAATATGAGTTCATATCATTTTGGTTCCATATGAGTTTATATATGTTTGTATTTTTGATGTGTTTTTATGAATTCTTGTATTTGAGTTTAAGTGTTTTGCAAGTGTTTTATATCTCATGATTTTTTAGTCTTATGGTTTTGCTTGCTATTCAAAGTGTTTTGCAAGTCTGGGTTTCTGATCGGATGTCTGATTAAGTGTCCTTTTTTTCTGCAGTGCAACACTCTTCCGCTCCACTCTCCAAGAGGCGCCACTTCGGGCACGTAGGTGGTGCTGACCGTGATTTGACTTTTGTGCTGCAAAGGACTGTGCCTGTGACAGCTGACGGGTCGCAGGAGCGCAAGAGAAGGCTCTCCAATGTTGACATGGTAACCTTTCGGGAGCTTATGACTGACGCAGCATTCATAACAGATGCTCGCATTCCGCTGGAGAAGTCTGCCTTCTTCTTTGGAGACCATATTAGCCAAGGCGGCTTTTCCTTGTATGACGGAGTTTATAAATGGCTCCGCCAGATAGGGGATAGAAAATTCTTTCTTCCCGACATGGAGAGGATGTACCCGCTGTCTTATCTTCAACACATGTCCGTCCCTCGGAACATGAAATGGGACCTTTCCAGATATGCCCCTGAGGTTACTCTCGGTGACTTAGGCTCCAAAAAGGTATATCGTCATGATAGTCATGATAGGGCGGTTCTCGGCCTGTTCCCCGGGCTGCTCAGGGCTGAGCTCCCAGTTGGAGAGACACCGAAACTTGGCACCACTTTCCTCAACGCATTTATGAAAGCGGAGGGTGATTTTCCAGTCGAGTTCCGTTCGCCCGGGTGGGTTCATTCCACCGAGAAGTATTGGTGGGGCAGGATGGTGAACTTCGTCCTTGCCGACCTTGGGGGCTTGTTGGAGCAAGCGGAATTGTACCGGGCAGTCAGGGCCGTACAGTACGGTATCTCCCCGAGTTCTCAAAACCTTTTCGGGATCCTGGAGCGTTATAATCCTCTGACGGGGACATTCTTCACTCCGGTCGGAGAGATGGGTCTCGCCATGCACGAGTTGTATGAGGTCTCGGGGCTGGCAATAGGGGACTCTCCCTATGAGGAATACGTCCCAACCGCTGAGGAGCTTCACTTTATAAAGAAGGGGTCTCCTCAAGTGTACGAGACTTATTGGGAGGTGTTATGTCACTTCCATATTTGCGCCCAGATAACCTCTTGGAGGGCGGGGGGAGTCAAGCAGCTATCCTGGGCCAGCTACTTGTTCAATTGCGTTAACCAGAAAGACCTCCCGGTGACCCGACTGGCTCCCAGCTCTGACAAGGAGATTGCCGATAGGATCACGGCTTCTGTAGACTCATACACCACGGAGTCGAATGAGGATGTTTTCGAACCTGACATGGTTTTCGAAAGCTTCCATCATCAAGCCCGGATCCCTATCTCCGATCGAGCACTGTTGGCGGGCTTCTTGATGCTGTGGTTGAAGCGTTGTGTGGTGCCCACGCTGCCACATGAAGTCATTGTTGCCGACGTGGTGTACCCGGCGGTGCTCCTGGCTTATGGTAGGCCCATAGCCCTTCTCCCGGCCATGGCGGCTAGTATTCAGAGCGGGTTGCGGACGTTAACCCAGAGTTTCTGCGAGGCAGGGAAGGCTGACTCGGAAGGAAGACCGACGACAAAGCGCCCCAACCCTAGGGTTGAACTTCCCTATACGTACCTGATGGCTTGGTACGTTATGCATTGCCCCTCTCTGATGACGCCAGTGTCTTGGTGTGAGGGGTCTGTCCCTTTTGTGCAGCGTTGGAGGGTTCGAACTGGTGTAATGCTTACGTGTATTACGTTCGCAAGTGCATTATGTCGGCTTCGAACTACCAGCTTAATCGCTGCTTCCCCGAGATTCCCGGTGTATCTTTCGGGGAACAATTTACGGACTCCGCAGGCCAAGATGATTTCACGAGGCTGTCAACGGGAGTCTTCTGGTGGTTGGTCAACATTCGGCCCGGGTATGTGCTTTTCCGGCAAGGGAATTCATGCACAATCGAGCCGTATATGCCGAACCGCTTCGCCCGACAGTTCGGCTATGATCAACTCTACGTCGGCAACCCCAATGCTCGACTCGCCTTCAGTGGGAATTTGTTCGAAGGCGCTCGGGCGTGGTACTATAGCGTGGCTGGAGGGACGGGAGCAACCTTTCGTCTGCCTATCAAGGAGCCAAAGGGCCGTACGAGCTTCAGCTTCTGTACCTGGTACTTCCAGGCCTACCAAACACCAGATTTTGCTCGGAGTATTCATGCATTGAGAGTATCAATGCAAATTACGAAACAAGGTCGGGGTCCTCTAAACGCTTACGAGGCGTCGACCAGTATCTGAAGGCTCTGAAGGAGGTTAGAAGGAGGCCAAGGGAGGAGCCGCGAGCAGCAAGGGCTCGACAGGCGGTGAGTAAGCGTGCTCGAGGCTCTACTTCCACCATTGAGCCTGCCCCAAAGAAGACCCGGGGAGGCTCGGCAGCCGATGTTTCCTCGTCCGAGGCGATCCCTTCTGGTGTTGAGGGACGCAGGGGAGAAGAGGAAGATGAGGATGACGTTCCCTTAGTCCGTACCCGCGGATTGCGTACCAGGGCCCCGTGATTTCAGAGGAAGGGGAGCTTGCTGGCGAACCCATCTCGGCTGATGAACCCACCGCAGCTGATGAAGCTGAGCCGTTCGAGGCTGACATAATGGGCAGGGATGATGTTGAGATCCCAGGGGTCTCAACCCAGCCCGAGTCTTCTCCAGCTCAAGAGAGGAGGGATGAGGCACAGCAGCCTGGGTCTCCCAGTGTATTATCTCCAGTCCTCGGACAGTTGACCCCAGCCCTACCACTGGGGTGTTTGGGGGCAAGGCTCCGGTTGCCGAGGCCCTCGCATTGAACTGTCGTCTTCCTTATCCGCAGAGGAAAGCGATTTTGAGGATGAGGTCGACTATGGCGATGAACCCGCTCCTCCCGATCCGAGTAAGTTCTCACATATCTCGGAGGAGGAAATACATGGGTGCGAGCCGTTGACGGCATCACCACTGGCGGCAATCATTCCTGCTGAAGGTACTCTTTTCGCCGTTTGACCTAATTTTCCTTTTCGTTTGAAGAGGAGGATGTAACATTTTCCTTTTATGCTGCAGGGTCGGCTGCGGACATCGAGACTACAACTTCCTCGCAGATCCAGGAGATGGTGCAGGAGTTGATCCAGCCGGGAGGAGTTGAGACTTCAGTTGCCGAGATGCCTCAAGAGAAGGCAACCACTGAAATCGGGGAGGCTTCCACTCTGCAGGAAGATGAGGCAACCACTGAAGTCAGGGAGACTTCCACTCTGCGGGATTCGCCCAAGAATTCGTCATCCCCGGACCTCCCACTTGGTAAGGAAATGTTGGTATTTAAATATTTTCCCTTTACTGTTATGGCTGATATTCTTGTGATTTGCAGAGGTCACTGAGGAAGCTCGGGCAAGTGCAGAGAGCATTGCGGAAGCTCAAGTAGGAGACTTGGCGGTCAGTGACTGCCCGGGACACCGCACAGCTCAAGCCTCGGCCGAGGATTCTGAGGAGGTCGAGCTCACTGTTCTGTCATCGGCTGTGGAGGTTTCTACGGAGGTAGCACCCCCAGAAGCGCCAGTGGCTACTTTTGCTCCTGCCGTACCCGTGGTCAGCCCGACTCTTGCACTGGAAGAGCCGGCTTACATCCCTCACCCCGTGATAGAAAGGGGATCGGGGAGCACCTCGGGTGATGATACCATGGAGTTCCTGATACGCCAGACGGTGCAGCAGTTCTTAGCCTCGATGCGGTCATGCATCGATTTCATCCTGTCTGGGGGTAGCTCCTTTGAATTCGCCCAGACGTTTCTCGGAAACCTGGTTGAGAACATCAAGTTGGCCGGAGGCCCTTCGCTAGCCCAGGCGTGTCTACTGCTGGTGGAGCAGCTGGGATAAAATCTGAGAGAGCTTCGATCTCTGGAGAATGCCAGCTCATTCCACAAAGCCCAGGAAACTCTGAATAGGCTCCTTGCTGCTCAAGAGCAGGAGCGAAGAGAGGTGGAGGAGAAGAAAACCGATAACACCCGTCTTCTCGAAAGTTTCCAGGCTGATCATCAAAGGCTAGCGATCGAGTCCAAGGAATCCGAGATGATCATACAGGCTGCAAAGCAGGCTATCCTTGACTCTCAGGTTGCCATAGCCAGGGCTGAGGCCGTGATTGCTCTTAACAAACAGAAGCTTGCTACCTCTGAAAAGAATCTAGCGGAGTTAGAGGCTGCCAAGGCGCAAGTTGAAGCAAACCTCTCTGTTCGTTCCTCCGAACTGGAATCCCTCCGAGTACAAGCGCAGGGATTTTTATCTAAGGCGGATCTGCGGGCCCAAGCTCTCATGGAGGCTGAGAAGGCGCGTCAACATGAGATACATCGCCTTAGAGAGCAAATCCGTTCCTTGGCGAACCAGGACTTTTAGCCTTCTCTTTTTTGTAAAGAAAGGACACTCTGTTTACCAAGAGTGTTTGTATCCACTTTTATCATTTTTGATATAATAAAAGTTTTTGAAGTTCTTGTTCCACCTCTTTGCCTTGCTGTAGATGGATTCAACTTCTTGATCACAATCTTTGATTGACTGACTGTGAATACTGAACTTAGGTGAGACTAAGTTCTTTTAATGAAACGCGGCGTCGACTCTAAGTCCTCTTGATGAGACGCGGCATTGATTCATAGGAACTTAGGTAGAACTAAGTCCTTTTGATGGGACGCGATATCAATTCATAGAAAGAGACGCGGTTCAGTTCGTAGGAACTTAGGTAGAACTAAGTCCTTTTAATGAGACGCGGCATCAACTCATAGAGAGACGCGGTCATCAGTTCATAGGAACTTAGGTAGAACTAAGTCCTTTTAATGAGACGCGGCATCAACTCATAGAGAGACGCGGTCATCAGGTGGACGAGAAGGGCGCAGTTTTGAGCGTGACTCACTGGCCGCAGTCCTTGAGGATGCAGCGCTAAGTCTTTTGATTCGGTGCAAAACCCATCACCACTCATGCAGACGCAGCTCCTCTGAAATGAAGACGCAGTGCGAGGGACGCAGCCTTGTGTAATCTCACAATGAACTAAGTCCTTTGTGACTACTAAGTGCTTTCCTTAGAAAAGGGCTCATTTGCTGAAGGGACGCAACTTTGAGTCACGCGGACAGTCCTCTGGAACGCAGGTGGACGTCATTCAATCTGCAAAGGAACGCGGATTCCTAGACGCGGTTCTTATGCCTGCGTTTTGGTGCAACTTCCCAGGCGTTACATGCAGCCTGTCCTCAAGATCTTATCGGATCTTTAAACATCAAATCGTCGTTGACGATGGGGACTCGCACCATTCGCCGTTTCCGGAGCGATTGTCCACGCGTCGGTTCTTTACTGGACTTAGGCGTTAATGCCTTTTAATGCAAAACCGGCGCCAGTGGTTGGAGACCAGCGTCTCCGACGCTTCCCGAAGCAACGCTCCACGCGTCAGACTCCTATTGGACTTTGACAGTCGTGCGGTCATTAAGGCCGACGGTTCTGATTAATGAACCATAATGACAGTTATCAGGGGCTGCCTATAAATAGGGCTCACCCTCTCCCTATTTAACAATCCAAACTTAGACTGTTTCTTTTGATTTGCTCTGAGAAATTATGCCTTCTTCAGAGTTTTTTAACAGGGGTCCTGTCTCCATGGGTGAGGATGACTCTGTGGATGGAGATGACCCAGAGCTTTCATGCTTCTGTTTGGTCTCTTCAGGAGATTACCACTGTCAAATAACAGCAAGCGTCTCTTTGGTCATCTTACATGTCCACGCTCTGATGCAGAGAGTCCAACTCTTCATAGAGGCCTCTGCGGGTATGCCGTCCCGACTTGCCATGATATTTTTAGTCCAGACAGGTTTGCACTTTGGCATCTCTTAAAGAGATATCATCATCTGGGTATCTTTATGAAGTCTTAGTTGGTGCATTCCTTCTCTGGAATTTGCGTCATCGACTTAAACTTCTCTGCACGCGAGTATAGAAGTCCTTGGCACTTGGCGCTGGCTTTGCATATAAAGCTCTCGGTCTTAAGGCCACTGACTTGGACGAATTTCAACTCGGGCTGAAGGTTCCAGACCCGAATCTTGCAACTCATGTTCATTCAACAGGGAGATGGCAATTTTTCGGCGTCTGAGTCTTTTCGCGCCTGGTGTGTTAGACGCAGATGCAAAAAATTAGCCTGCGTTTGGACCCTGCGTGTATCACAGTTTTTAAATCGCGTCTGTTTCTGCCACCGCGGAAGTTTCGGCTCACTGCGCGGGTCATTCCCGCGTCTGCAGTCTTGGCAATGGCTGCGTCTGTCACTTAGTTTTCTTGTTGAAGTGTACTAAGTTGCAGATTTTCTAATTCCTTTGTTTATTCCTTGCAGGTAGGCTCAATGTTTATCCACAGGGAATAAATTATGGTCCTCGTCATCCACAGGGAATAAATTACGGTCCCTGACGGGGACGTAACCCTCGCCAAGATCTCCTCGGACGCGATGCACCAGTCAAGCTTGCTGGTATGGCATGGCATGGCATGGTCAGAGTGAGTATGGCGGCGGGGGTTGCGGTGGACATAGTGGTGGGTAGCATCCTTTGTGAGGTCTTCAAACTTCCTCTCTCACCCCAGAAGTGACATCGACCTTCTGGTGGAAGAGATGCTCATGAATGAAGGGTTGCATGGCCTTCTGCTGCCACCGGACCTCAAGGCTACCGTTCGATCTCAAGAACACCATTGCTCTCGCAATCAGCATCTGATCGTCGTTGCGGTGTTCATCTATCTTTGGCGCCTTTCCAAAATATCCTGTACTTGGAATTATACGCAGCTTCAAGGAGTGAGTGCGACCTCTGAGAGAGAGAGAGAGGGACTTCTTTGTACTCCTTTATTGTAACACTCAATCTTATTGTATAAGAGAGCGTTTTGTATCACTTTCATATGTCTGGATATAAATAAAAGTGACACTTTTCTTTTTGCTTCTTTTTTTTTTATCTTTTTGTCTTCAGTTAGACGCATAGAAGCAAAGACTCTTTGACTTTGTCAAAATTATGATGGTAATCTTAATAAGTCAAATTTTGTAGGGAAAGATCCTATTTCAGGAACTTCCACAATACTGTCAGAGGTGTAGTATTAACTTGACAGAGATGAAATAATTTTTGGTGAACCTGCCACTTTATAAGAGAAAGTGACAGGTGGAACATGTACCCTAGGGAAGGTGAACTTTTTATCAGAGGTTGGGATTAACTTGACTAAGATCAGCTGGAGATTTTAGTGGAAACACTGTTAATGGTGTAGTGTTAACCTAACAATGTTTTTAGGTAGACCTGTTATTCTGTTGAAGAGAATAACAAGTAAGACTAGACTCGTGGGGAATTTAGGAAAGTTTTTACCGTTAGAGGTGTGATATTAACTTAACGGGTTGAAAGTAGTCTGTCAGAAGTGTGATGTTAACTTGACAAGGATGCGAGTCAGAGGTGTGATATTAACTTAACTCAGGAGTATTTCAGTTTTATTTGGGAAAACTGAAAGTGTCACTGTCATAGGTGTAATGTTTAACTTGACAATGAGGGTAATGCTAGAGGTGTGATTTTGAACTTGGCATTAGTCATCTCGACTTCGACGAGGAAGTCCGAGGGAAAGTCATGGCCATAAGTGTAGTGTTGAACTTGGCGATGACCTGGATGCTAGAGGTGTAGTGTTAACTTAGCATCATCCATTTCAGCTTCACTATGGAAGCCTGAAGAAAAGATAACTGTCAGAGGTGTAATATTAACTTGACAGAAGCTTGGTGTACTGTTTAGAAGTGTGATGTTAACTTAAACAGTAATTTTTGTCAGAGGTGTAATATTAACTTGACAAGGGTTTGACTCATGGTATGAGCAGTTTGAGGACCTGTCATTCTATTGATGAGAATTGACAGGTGGAATTTGAAGTGCCAGAGGTATAGTGTTAACTTGGCAAATTTAAAAGTTTGCTACTCTCTGTAGAGTTGACAAGCAAAGTTTGTACTCGACAAGGAGTATTCATTACCAGAGGTATAGTGTTAACTTGGTAATGATTGCACTTTGTAGACCTACCATTCTGTGGATGAGAATTGGTAAGGAATTTTAGAGAAAAGAGTGGAATCAAGTCCACTTAGGATTTTAGCAAACCCTCAGCTATCAACAGATTTGAGTTGCCTTTACCAACTACCGTTTGAGTTGGGCTAGCCATGCTATTCCCCTCAGCATGATGAGTTGTCGAAGACTTATGTTGGGCTTAGAAGCCAACATTTTCCTCTATCCTTAACCGTCGAAGGCGTCGGATGTTTGATCAGAGTGTGTACTTTTAACTTGATCAGTGGGACAGTACCATTTAAGGGTAGTACTTCTTCAAGAATCTGCCATTAATCGGCATCATCAATGTATCGCCATTCGAGGTTATGAGGCGATACGATCCATTTGAATAGACTGACTCTACTACAAATGGTCCTTCCCATTTGGGCTGGAATTTTCCCTTTGTCTTGTGCGTCATCACCATGGGTCTTCTGACGGCTAAGACAAGATCGCCTTTCTTGAAAGTTCGCACTTTAACTTTCTTGTTGAAGGCTCTGGTAATTCGAGCTTGGTAAAGCTCGATTTGTTGTTGGGCCTGCAAACGCTTATCGTCTAAGGCCTCCAATTCCTGGAGTCGCTGTCGATGCTTCTCCTCTGTTGTCATCTCCGCTGTCAAGGCGACGCGTAGAGATGGAATTTGGATTTCCAGTGGAAGTACGGCTTCACATCCGTATACCAAAGAAAATGGTGTGGCTTTAGTGGGGTTCGCACAGTTGTGCGGTAGGCCCATAAGCATTCACCCAGCTTGTCGTCCCAGTCACGTTGACTTTTCGAGACGAATTTCTTGAGAAGCTTGCCAATGGTCTTGTTGAAAGCTTCTGCGAGGCCGTTAGCGGCGGGATAGTATGCCGTTGAGGACACACTCTGATTCTGAACTTAGCGCAGAATCTCTCGAAGCCTGACTGATGAACTGGAGTCCATTGTCATGGACAATTCGTCGAGGTACACCGAAGCGGTAAATAACGTGATGTTTCACGAACTTGATCACGTTGGACGACTTAACTTCCTTCAAAGGAATGGCTTCGGCCCACTTAGAGAAGTAGTCGGTTATTGCCAAAATGAACCGATGTCTTTTGATGATGGTGGGCTAATAGGGCAACCACATCCATCCCCCACATTTCAAATGGCCAGGTAGAGGTCGTAGAGTGAAGGTACCCTGGTGCTTGATGGATGAAATCGCCATGCATTTGGCAGACGTGACATCTCTTAGCATAAGTGACGGCATCAACAATCATCTTGGGCCAATAGTAACCC
>JAVJIF010022927.1:0-44616 GCA_038442645.1 Agave tequilana | reverse complement strand
ACCAAGCTGAAATTTGACACTAAAGTGCTAAAAAAATGCAACAAATCTTTTACACTACTAACCACAAATTATATACAAATTCATTTCATAAAGACTTGAAGAGTTCCCCTTCTAAGGATAATTAGAGAAGCCCAACAACAGAAGAAATCTAAGAAAGAACATAGCATAACTGCTCCAACCACTCACTGACATGATACTATGCATTGCAACAAAGGAAGGGATTTATCAATAAGTTGATGAACTATCAAATTAGAATTTAATGTTGTTATATCATTATTTCATATGCAACAGATAATCTGGACAAACATAACCATATAAGTCTTAGAGATAACCTTTTGCGTCAAAAAATAGCACCATAATACAATGTTTTCATCCAGGCTTATATTTTGTGAAATCAAGAATCTAAGAGACCAATATTTCATATTACTTTCAATTGCCACACATTCACATCTTCCCAGCCTTGCAATTTTGTTATGGAGAAGATTTCAGATCATGGGAAATTGTTAGAACATCATTTGGCTACTATCTCCATAAATCGCACTCCTTTTCGCTTGTCTCTGAGGGTGTGAATCGATTTTTTGTTTATTTCCAATTAGTTTGATGAGTAATGAAGGCCTAGATTTTTTTCTTTCATGTCTAATTCTACTTTTTACAGCCATATACTTTTTCCATTACTATATGTGATTTAATTTCTCCTCTCCCAAAATCACCATTAGTTAGATGAATTCCTAACACATAGGCTAAAATTAACCATGTGATATATCATATTGTTGCTACATGTTTGGTGGGAGAAAAATTCGCGTAAAGTTTCCTTGAATCAATTGAAAGTTTACAACGGACTAATGCTCCGACTACAAGGGAGGGAGGATGTTGAGTCTTGAATCCTCCCTTTGTTTAGTGCTGGGTTCTTCAGGTAGCGGTAGAAAGTGAATCTTATTTTCCGTTGACCGGGTGAACGTCAAGAACTTCTGGGGATTCTCTCTTCGGTTGGTGGACGAGTAACACAGCTCTGTCGACCAGAAAATCTCAAAGAGATTGTAAGCAAAGAGCAACTTGTACGCAGCAAGTTACTTGAAGAGTTGGACTCTCTTTCCTTATCTGTGAAAGCTCTCAAGTTAGGCTCTGTCCTTGATTTCTCTGATCTCTAGATCCCCTTTTCTTTTCCATAGCAACGGGGCTATTTATAGAGGTTTCAGGGGCGAACGTGCCCCCTAGAAACACTCCACAATGGGGGGTTAACTTCCACATTATGTGGTTGTGATTGACCCCATAACGAGGGAACTTATAGCTGAGACGCGGGTTTCGATCCTCGCGACTTGGTGCTGCAGTGCTGGCTGAGACGCGGGTTTCGACCCTCGCGCCTTGGTGCTGAAGTGCTGATGAGACGCGGGTTTCGACACTCGCGCCTTGGTGCTGTAGCGCTGCTGAGACGCGGGTTTCGACCCTCGCGCCTTGGTGCTGCGGTGCTGCTGAGACGCGGGTTTCGACCCTCGCGTCTTGGTGCTGCAATGCTGGCGGAGACGCGGGTTTCAACCCTCGCGCCTGGGGCTGCAGTGCTGCTGAGACGCGGGTTTCGACCCTCGCGCCTTGGTGCTGCAGTGCTGCTGAGACGCGGGTTTTGACCCTCGCGCCTTGGTGCTGCAGTGCTGCTGAGACGCGGGTTTCGACCCTCGCGCCTTGGTGCTGCAGTGCTGGCTGAGACGCGGGTTTCGACCCTCGCGCCTTAATGCTGCGTCTGGGATTTGGGACTCTTCTTTTTGATGGCTTATCATTTAGTCATTTTTAGACAGCCTACATAACCCCCTCCAAAGTTTTCGATATTCCGCAGTTAGCTGGGACGGATTTCGAAATACTTTGGACTCTAGCTGAACTCACCCTTATGACTAGACTGACAATGCTCCGGCTTGATCTTGTTTGGAGTATGGCCTTCGTGAGTGTACTGTAGAACTCTTTGAAGCCATCAAAACTGATCATGTGGAGTGTCTAGATACACAGTCTAAACCTCCCTGATGCTTTAAGTTTGTCGTTGGTGTACTTTAAACCAGAGGTGGGCAGTCGTCTGCTTGTGCCAATGATTTTTGAACTAAATTGCAGAAGTAAGGACTACACGCTAGCTCTGTGGACGCAGGGGTGACACTGCTTAAAGATGCGCCTTCTGTAAGGATGCGTCTTCAGGACAAAATGCGGCTATTGCTCCACGAGGTAGACGCAACTTTGGCCGGGTTGAAAAGGTGCGATCTTCGGAAGGACGTATCTTTTGGGATGAAGACGCAGCTTTTGCTCTGTGAAGCTGACGCAACTTTGGCCTAGTTGAGAAGGTGCGTCCATTGAAGGGACGCATCTTTAAAGATGAAGACGCGACTGTTGGATGCGAATCCGTGCCATGAGTATGTTGCCACGTGTCCTATAGAATTGAGGGGACATCTTCTTTTTAGCGTGCGAATTTCGCGCTGCATTTAAAGCGCTGTCCACGCGTCAGGCGGTGATTAGGCGTCGAGCCAAGCGCCGCGTATCTTTACGAATCACTGTGCCTATAAAAGGCAACAGTCCTCCAAGAGTCATCATTATACTCCCCTTCTTCTTCCTTTGCATCTGTTAGGGTTTGAGAAAGAAGCTTTCTTTGTTCTCCTCGTTTCCTTCATCTAACATCGAATTCTTGATCACAATGGCACCAAAGGCTAAGCATACTACTTCGTCTTCAAAGGCGGTCGTCCCTGAGACTCAGATGGGCAGTTCCTCCATGCAGGAAACCCCTATTTCAGGTATAAAAAGTCATCGGACTTGATTTTCACCATTAAAGGGGTTTTTATAGAGTTCTTTTAACTCTTAAATCCCCTTTTGAATATGAACCGCCAACGCGGGCTCATGCCCGTGTTTGATCTTCAGGCGCGGTTCTTGAGTCAATAAACAAGACACAGGTTTGATGACCTCTGCATCTTTTATCTGCTTGAGTCCGCGTCTGCTTATTGAACATAGGGCCCCAATGAACCTTGCGTTTTGGATTCAACACTTGGAATATTTCTAAGTGTGAAAGATTCAGACGCAGATTTCTTATGACTCTTGCGTCTTGTGAAATCAGATGAATCTTGCGTCTGAGTCCAATACTTAAAATTTTTTTCATAAGTTCTGGATTTTAAAAACGCGGGCTCCATGTTAGCCTCGCAATCTTTGGACTGGACGCAGATTTTGATGACCTCCGCGTCTGGGTTCATTTCTGCGTAGACACTTAATCATTTTCTTTCAGATTTCTGATCAAGTATTATTTTCTTTTGCAGTGCGATATTCCTCCAACCCCCTCTCCAAAAAGTGTCACTTCGGGCACGTAGGTCGTGCTAACCGCAATCTAACTTCGTGTTGCAGAGGACTGCTCCCATGACTACCGATAAGTCGAATGAGCGAAGGGAGAGGATCTCCAAGGTCGACGTGAGGGCCTTCTGGGAGATTATGACTGACGCAGGATTTGAGACGGATTCGCGTATTCCGTTAAAGAAGCCCATCTTCTTCTTTGGGGACAACATTAGCGAGGGTGGTAACATCTTGCATGACGGCGATTACAAGTGGCTTCGCCAGATAGGGGGTAGGAAATTCTTTCTTCCCAATATGGAGAGAATGTATCCCTTATCCTATCTCCAGCACATGTCTGTCCCCCGGGCAATGGAATGAGAGCTTACCCGATCTGTCCCCAGTGTCTCGCTCGGTATATTGGGCGCCAGGAAGGTACACTCTGGCGGACACGGGAAGGAAGTTTTTGGCCTGTTTCCTGGATTACACAGGTCCGAGTACCCAGTAGGGGAAACCCCTCGGCTCAGCACTACCTTCATCAATGAATTCATGAAGGTGGGGGGTGACTTTCCCGTTGACTTCCGCCCACTTGGGTGGGTTCATTCCTCCGACAAGTCTTGGTGGGGCAAGATGGTGGGCTTTGTCCTCACCGAACTCGGAGGTCTATTGGACCAGGTGGGACTGTACCAAGCAGTCAGGGCTGTGCAATATGGCATCCCGCAGAGTTCCCACAATTTTTACATTATCCTGGAGCACTGCAACCCTTTGACGGGGACATTCTTCACCCCGGTCGGGGAAATGGGGCTCGCCCTGCAAGAACTATATGAAGTTTCGGGGCTGGTCATGGGAGATGCCCCTTATGAGGAATACGTCCCAACTGCAGAGGAGCTTCATCTCTTGAGGAAAGAGTGCCCTCAGATATATGAGACTTACTGGGAAGTGTTGTGTCACTTCCACATCTGCGGTCAAATAACCTCCTGGAGGACTAGGGGAGTTAAGTAGATGTCTTGGGCGAGCTACCTGTTTAATGGCATAACTGAGAAAGATCACTCAGTGACCATTCTAGCTCCCAGCTCCAACGAGGAAATCGCCGAGAGGATTGATGCCTCTGTGAGTTCTTATACCACAGAGTCGAATGAAGACACTTTCAAACCTGATACAGTTTTTGAAAGTTTCTATCACCAGGCCCAGATCCCCATTTCTAACCGGGCACTACTGGCGAGCTTCCTCATGCTATGGTTGAAGCGCTGTGTAGTGCCGACAGTACCGCATGAAGTGATTGTTGCCGACGTGGTGTATCCGACGGTCCTGTTGGCCTACAGTAGGTCCATCGCTCTCCTTCCAGCAATGGTGGCTGGAATCCAAAGCGGATTACAGGCCCTGACTCAGAGCCTGTGCAAAGTGGAGGCCATCGTCGACTCAGTGGGTAGACCGGAGGTTGACTCGGAGGGGAGGCCGAGAATAAAGACCCCTAACCCCCGGGTCGAGCTTCCTTATACGTACCTAATAGCTTGGTACGTCATGCACTGCCCCTCACTGATGATGCCGGTGTCTCAATCCGAGGGATTTGTCCCTTTCATGTAGCGGCTGGAGAGCTCGAGCTGGTCCCACAACTATATGTTCTACGTTCGAAAATGTATTCTGAACGTTTCAAATTATCATCTCGACCACTGCTTCCCCGAGATTACTGATGCATCTTATGGGGATAAGTTTGCCGACCTGGCGGGACTGGACGACTTCACGAGGTTGCCATCAGGAGTCTTCTGGTGGCTTATTAACATTCGGCCTGGGTATCTGCTCTTCCGGCAGGGGAACTCATGCACAATTGAGTCTTATATGCCGAATCGTTTTGCCCGATAGTTCGGTTATGATCAACTGTATGTCGGCAACCCTAACGCCCAACTGGCCTTCAGTGGGAATTTGTTTGAGGGTGCTCGGGCCTGGTATTACAGCGTGGCTCGGGAAACAAAAGCTCTTTTCAGCTTACCTCACAAGACGCCAAAGTGCTACGCAAGCCTTATTTTCTGCACCTGGTACTTCCAGGCTAGCAAGATGCTGGGCTACTCAATAGATTGATCATGCATCAGGAGCATTAATGCGTCTTATGAAGAGAAATTGGCGTCCAACAAGCGCATGCGAGGCATCGATGAATACCAGGCGGCTAAGAGGGAAGCCAGAGGGGAGACGCGGGTGGAGTCGAGAGCAGTAACACCTAGGGAGCAGCCTGCTAGAAGGCGTCGACAGGCGATGCCTAAACGTCCCCATGGCTCTGCTTCCACAGTTGAGCCTGGCTCTACCTCTACAGCTGAGCCTGCCCCGAAGAAGGCTAGGAGAGACATGGCGGCTGAAGCTTCCATGTCCGAGGCCGTCCCTTCCGGTGTTGAGGAGCAGAGGGAAGAAGAGGAGGAGGAAGACGACACCCCTTGTTCGTCTTCATGGATTGCGCAGCAGGGGCCCCGTGATTTTAGAAGAAGGGGAGCTTGCTGATGAACCCACTGCAACTGATGAGGCTGAGCAACTTGAGGTTGACCTGTTGGGAAGGGATGATGTTAAGATTCTAGGGGTCTCAACTCAGCCAGGGTCTTCTTCAGCTCAAGCGAGGAGAGATGAGGCACAACAGCCTGGGTCTCCTAGTACATTAATGCCCAGCTCGCGGGTAGTCGACCCCAGTCCCACTACTGGGGTACTCGGTGGCAAGGTCTCGTTTGCTGAGGCCTCTTGTGTTGAGTTATCGTCTTCATCGTACGGAGGGGATGAATATTATTCAGGCGATGAAGTCAATTTTGGCGATGAACCCGCTCTTCCAGATCCGAGCAAATTCTCACACATTTTGGAGGAAGAAATTCATGGGTGTGACCCTGTGACGGTTTCGCCAATAGCAACAATTGCTGCTGCTGAAGGTACTCTTATTGTCTTGTTGACCTGGTTTCCCCTTTAACTAGGAAAGGTTCTGATATTTTCCCTTAACTTCGTGTTGCAGGGCTGGCCGCGGACAGCGAGGCTGCGACTTCGTCCCATATCGAGGAAATGATACAAGAGCTGGTCCATCAGGAGGGCGTTGAGGCTCTTGCTACTAAAATGCCTCAAGAGAGGGCAATTATTGAAGTTGGGGAGACCTCAACCCTAACAGATCCGCTCAGGAGTTCGCCGTCTTCAAATCCTCAACTTGGTAAGAAAATATCGATGCTTTGAATATCTTCCTTTTTATTGTCATGGTTGACGTTTTGGTGATTTGCAGAGAGCGCTGAGGGAGCTCAAGCAGAGGATCTTGTGGCCAGCGTCGACCCAGAAGGCAGTACAATTCAAGCCTCGACCGAGGGCCCTGGGGAGGTCAGGCTTGCTGCCTCTTCAGTCACCGTGGAGGCTGTTATGACGGCAACCGCCCTAAAAGTGTCGACGACGATGTCAGCCTCTGACGAACCTGTCGCTGACATCCCTCCGGTGCAAGACGAACTGACTTTTATCACTCGTCCTATAATGGAAAGGGGATCTGGGAGTTCGTCAGCGGAATTCTCTCTAGCCCATGATATCATGGAAGAATTGGCGCGTCAAATGGTGCAACAGTTCTTCGCTTCCATGCGATCATGCATCGACCTCATCCTTTCTGGGGGCAGCTCTTTCGAGTTTGCCCGAGTACTTCTTGAAAATCTGATCGAGAATATCGATCATACTGGAGGTCCTTCGCAGGCCAGGGCATGCCTGATGCTGGTGGAGCAGTTAGGAAGTGACTTGAAAGAGCTCAAGTCCTTGGAAGATGCTGGCTCAGTACACGAGGCCCGGGCAACCCTGAATAGGCTTCTTGCTGCTCAAGAACAAGAGCGAAAGGAGATGGAGGAACAAATAGCTGAAGAGAAGGAACATTTCCAGGCTGACCGTCAAAAGCTGATTGGCGATTCAAGGGAATTTGAACTCGTCATGCAGAGCGCAGAGCAGGTGATTATCAGTGCTCGGGCCACCATAGCCAAAGCAGAGGCCTATATTGCAATCAATTAGCAGAAACTTGCCACTGCCAGGAAGAAACTGGAAGAGCTGGAAGCTGCCAGGACGCAGGCTGAAGAAAACCTCTCCACTCATTCCTCCAGATTGGAATCTCTACGAGCGCAGCTGGCTGCGAAGAAATTCTTATCTGAGGAGAAGTTGCGGGTCCAAGCTCTCATGGAGGCTGAGAAAGCGCGTCAGCACGAGATGCATCGCCTCCGAGAATAGATCCGTTCTTTGGCGAATCAAGATTATTAGCCTCCTCTTTTTTTTTTTTTGTAAAAAGAAGAACAATCTACTCATCAAGAGTGTTTGTATTACTTTTATCATTTTTGGCTCAAATAATAAAAGTCTTTGAAATTTTGCTCCATCTTTGTTATTTCACCTTAGATGAATTCAATTTCTTAGCTGCAGTCTTTGGTTGTGATCCTTGACTGACTCTGAATAAACTCAGGCTGAGCTGAGTTTGCCAAATGTGGCTCTGATTTGTAGTGGAGACGCAGTCCCAGGAAACGCGACTCTGACCTGCAAATTGAGACGCGGTTCAAGTTTGAGCAAAGGACGCGGCTTTGGTTATGAAGGACGCGGCTCCCTGAACGTAGCCCTTAACTCTACCTAAGTGCAGGATTCAGGATGCAGTGAGGACGCAGTTTTATGATCCTCCAAAGCTGACGCATAGAACTCAGCTGATTGATGGGGACGCGACATTGTCTTTGTGGAGACACGTCTCTAGATCCTTGACTTAGTGTAAACTCAAATTATATTGAGTTTATGATAGGAACACACCTGTCATCTTGCAATGTAGATGCAACTCCAGGATACCTGTGATACCTGTGAATGACATAGGCCTTCTCTATTGTAGAGGCAAGTCTTAGGACGTAGCTTTTCAATTTTATATGATTTCAAAGCGCGACCCGAGAATGTGTCCCTTTTGTTGAGGGGACGCGGCTTTGAACTGCTCTGAGAGACGTGGTCACAATTAACTGGAATGAAAGAGGACGCCGCCTTCGAATTCACAAAGGGACGCAAGTTCCTGGACGCGGCTCTCGGGCCTGCGTTTGGTACAACTTCTCAGGCATTACATGCAGCCTGTCATAAAGATTTGTTAGATCTTTAAATGTTAAATCGACGTTGACGATTGGGGACTCGCGTCATCCGATGTTTCCCGAAGCGGCAGTCTATGCGTCAGCC
This sequence comes from Agave tequilana, assembly GCA_038442645.1. Classification (NCBI taxonomy): domain Eukaryota; kingdom Viridiplantae; phylum Streptophyta; class Magnoliopsida; order Asparagales; family Asparagaceae; genus Agave; species Agave tequilana. Next base: position 36,165 of record JAVJIF010022927.1, on the reverse strand, counting down.
CTTCATTGGATTTAGACATTAATGTCTTTTAATGCCAGATCGGCGCTGGCGGTTGGAGGCCTGCGTCTTTGTTGCTTCCCGAAGCAACAAAGCCACGCGTCAACCCTTTATTGGGCTTTGTCATTCGTTCAGGAATTAAGGCTGACGGTTCTGATTAGCGAGCCATTAATTATGGGGTTTGTGGTTTGCCTATAAATAGGCTCACCCCTTTCTCTTAAAAGTCTATTGCTTAGACTGTTTTCCCTTGAGAGCAGACGCTCTGAGGGACTTCATCTTCTTCTTTTAAGAACTTTAAATGGGGTTTGCCCCTATGGACGATGGCGACCCAGAGCTTTCATGCTTCTGCATAATCTCTCCAGAAGATTATCACTGTCAAGTGATTTCAAGATCAACAAGCATCTCTTTGAGTACCTCTCATGTCCGCGCCTTGATGCAGAAAGTTCAACCCTTAAAGGGTTATTCTGCGGGTATAAATCCTGGTTTGCCATGAACTTTTCAGCCCGACTGAATTTCAGTTTTGCTATCTCTTAAAGAGATTCATCTTCCTGGCCTTCTCCTGACGTCTGATTGGTGCGCCCATCATTTGGAAGTTGCGCCATTTAGAAAACTCTGACTCGAAATCCTCTGGACGCGAGTATAATGGACTCTTGCACCTAGACTGCGAGCTTTATATACAGAGCTCGCGTCTGAGGCTGTTGAATTAGAAGAATTTCAATTTAGATCAAAGGTTTCAGGCCCGAATTTAGCAACCCCTGTTTATCAAATAGGGAGATGGCAATTTTCGCGTCTGATTCTCTTCGTTTCTCATACTTTAGACGCGGGTGCAAAACTAGACTGCGTTCGCATTCTGTGTGTATAGTGTCTATTTCTGTCGCCGCAGAAGTTTGGTTCACTGCGCGGGTCATTCCCGCGTCTGAAGTTTTCGGGGCCGTTTGTTTCGCGTAAAACTCCGTAATTCGTAAATGACTTACTACCCAGTTACAACTACGGCGTTTGTTTGGACCGTAATTCGTAAAAGACTTACGTAACTCAACTAACACTCACTTGCAACACAGTTACCACTCACTTACAGCCCAGTTACAGTTAATTTTGTGGTCATACAAATTTGTATTATTTTTTTATATTAATATTAAAAATTTTTATATTTAACTTTTTTAATATTTATTTGCAGTATTAAAACTTTTAAATCACCAAATAGTTAATTTTGTGGTCAACTTTTTCACTTACGACTTATACATTACGACAACCAAACACCGTAAAGTACAATACACTTTCCCACTTTACAATTTTATATTACTAACCAAACACCGTAAAATTTACATACATGTAACTCATTTACAATTGTAAAAGACTTTACCAATTACAACTACGAATTACGGCCAGTTACGACAACCAAACAGACCCTCCAGCAATAGCTGCGTCTGTCACTTAGTTTTTGTGTTGAAAATATACTATGCTTCAGATCTTCTAATTTTTTGCTTCTTGCAGGTAGGCTTAATCATCCTTTTCATATTCGCTGGGCTCCTGGGAGAATATTTCGCCCAGCGAACTTGTTCGATGGTCGACCACTGGAGAAGAAGTCATGGCTCCTGTTCTCGGGAGACGAGGATCTGACACCCGCCAAGATCTCTTTGGATTCAATGCACCGGTCATGCTTCTTGGCATGGCATGGTCAGAGTGAGTATGGCGGTGGATATAGTGGTGGGTATGTTCTTGGATTCTTCCTTCACCTACCCCAGAGTAACATCGATGAGAACTCCATGCTCATTGGATGACTTTCTGGTGGTGGAGATGTTCATCAACGGAGGATCATACCCTCACTTCAGATGGTCAGGTGGAATCAGAAGACTCTGCTGCCTTTCGACCTCAAGAAACACCATTGTCCTTCTAATGTTCATGTCATGCATGGTGACGTAATCAGCCTCCGAACGTCATCACAGTGCTCAACCCATCTTTGGCGTCCTTCCAAACATCTTGTATTTGGAGTGGTGAATCATGCTTCAAGGAGGGAGTGCAACTTTTGAGAGAGAGGGACTTCTTTGTACTCCTTTATTGTAACACTCAATCTTATTGTATAAGAGAGCGTTTTGTATCACTTTCATATGTCTGGATATAAATAAAAGTAACACTTTTTTTTGTCTCCTCCTATTGTCTTGAACTCCCTTTTTTGCATTGAAAGTCAGACTAATAGAAGTAAAGAATCTTTGACTTGTCAAAACTATAATGATAATCTTAACGAGTCAAATTTTGTAGAGAGATCCTATTTCAGGAACTCAACAATACTATCAGAGGTGTGATATTAACTTAACAGAGATTAGATAATGTTGTGGACTTGCCAATCTATAAAGGAGAGTGACAAGTGGAATTTGTATCCCCAGGGAGGATGAGCTTTTATCAGAGGTTTGGGATTAACTTGATTAAGATCAGCTGAGGAGTTAATGAAAATACTATTAACGGTGTAATGTTAACCTAACAATGCTTTTAAGTGGGCTTGTTATTCTATTGATGAGAATAACAAGTGAGACTAGATTCACGGGGGATCTAGGAAAGTCTTTACCGTTAGAGGTGTGATATTAACTTAACGGGTTGAATGTAGTCTTGTCAAAAGTGTGATATTAACTTGACAAGGATATGAGTCAGAGGTGTGATATTAACTTAACTCAGAAGGCATTTCAGTTTTATTTGGGAAAACTGAAAGTGTCACTTGTAAATCACCTAGACGGGGGTGAATAGGTGATGGCTAATCTAATGGTCACTTAATGACAAATAATGCGGAATTAAAAATTATAATGACCTAAACAAAACTATTACACTAAACACCACGTATAACACAAGAGTGTAGCCGAATTCCCCGTGAAGGGCTCTGGACTAACTCCTCTAGATTTCCCTTGAATGGGTTGAGGTGCCGCGTTGGCTCTCTTGGTTGAATACAAGTGTTTGCAAATAATTCCAAGCAAGTACATCAATTATGCATAAATGAATATCAAGCATATAAATGTAAACACAATAAGAGCATGCAAGATATAAAGGAGATAGAGAGAGAGTGAGCAATCGCAAACACAAGGGATTTGTTTCGAGGTTCGAGCACACTTGCTCTACATCCCCGCCTTTGACACATGAAGGATTTCCACTATGCTTGATCCCAATGAATCACTCCTCGGTGCCGCAACACCTACAATCCCTCGGTCTCCCTAGTCCCGTACACACCGCGAGCCCACTAGCTCGCCGAGGCCGCACCTCAAACAATAAGTTCACACACGAACTCGAAACCACCGCGAACACACAAGTCCGCCTCCTCAAAGTACAAGATGAAATCTTGGTGATCTAAACACTTTGATCACCAATGAAAGCTCTCACAACACAATCCTATGGATAGATAAGGCAATGGATAGCTCAAGAGATTGTGAGAAAGTAAGGAAAGAATCTATGGTGAAAAACTCAAGAAATCTCTTTTAAACATACTCTTGATAAACTCCCTTTTGATAGGAAATATTTGCTCTCAATTTTGTGGAGAAAAACCTCTGAAAAGAGTAGGAAAAACTGGCTCAAAAACAATCTCCAAATCTTGCCTAAAACAATGCCCAAACCCCCAAATATATAGGCTGTCAAAAACTAGCCGTTGGGGTCTGTCAGACCTGTCGGTCGACCGCCCGGTCGATCGGCCAATGGTCATATTTCAGACCGTTGTGCCTCCGGTCGACCGGTCGGTCGACCGAGGCCAGAAACAGAGAGCAGGCCTCTCTGTCCGGTCGACCGCCCGGTCGGCCGGGGCATTTCCAAAGAGCAGAGCTCTCTGGACGGTCGACCGGGTCGTCGACCGGTCATCTGCCAGGTCTAGGCGTGCACGTCTGTGTACATCGGTCGACCGCCCGGTCGACCGACTTCAGCGCCGGTCGACCGGCCCGGTCGACCGCTGAAGCCTGAAACTCAGAAAAACTGGGATTAACACTTGGTCTTTTTGGCTCACATAAAATCTCATAAATAACAGAAAATCTACAAAAATAGTTTTGATGTTATACTTTGATAAACAAACATGCTTGCATAAAATCAAGGCATGTTACAAAATGTTTTGAACTATTTTTGTAATTTGGAAAATATTGCTCAAACTAAAAAAGGTATTTTCCAAAACTTGTTTTTCCAAAACATCACCAAATACAAAAACAAGATATTTAAGACATCATTTAAATCATATGGTGTATGGATATGATCCACTACACAATCAAGATGAAATATCTATTTTTTTGACATTAAGCTCTAAACTTGGTTTTGGTTAGAAACATGTATATAAGAATTACCAAAAACCAAACGGTATTTTTCAAGGTAAAAATTATTTTCTAAAACAAACTAAATCAAGAGTGTGTGTATATAAGATACTTGAGCAATCCACCAACTATTCTATCCTTTACATTTTATCTAAAACAAAATCTTCTAAACCAAACCTAGACTCAAGTCTTCATCTTCTTGACTTGGTCCAAACACGATCCAAAAGCTCTTTGGATCACACCGTGCTAGCTCCAAAACTTGACTTTAATTCCTTTGTTGAAGCTATGCACCTACTAAGATCTTGATCATAAATCTGTCACTAATTAAACACAAGATCATTAGTACTATAACTACATGAGTTAATCATCATCAAAACTAGAGTGATGGGCCTTCGGGCCAACATCACTGTCATAGGTGTGATGTTTAACTTGGCAGTGAAGGTAATGCTAGAGGCATAATTTTGAACTTGGCATTGGTCATCTCGACTTTGACAAGGAAGTCCGAGGGAAAGTCACGGCCTTAAGTGTATTGTTAAACTTTAGCAATGACTTGGACGCTAGAGGTGTAGTTTTAAACTTAGCATCGTTCATTTCAGCTTCGATATGGAAGTCTGAAGAAAAATGACTGTCAGAGGTATAATATTGAACTTGGCAACAACTGGATTACTGTTAGAAGTGTAATGTTGAACTTAACAGTAATTTATTAGAGGTGTGGTATTAACTTGACAGAAATTGGTTCGAGATAGGAGCAATTTGAGGACCTGTCATTCTATTAATGAGAAGTGACAAGTAAAATTTAAAATGTCAGAGGTGTAATTTTAACTTGACAGTGATTGATTTGCGATATAAACAATTTTGAGGACTTATCATTCTCTTGATGAGAATTGACAAGTGAAGTTTGAAGTGTCAGAGGTGTAGTGTTAACCTGACAAATTTGAAGGCTTGTTACTCCATATAGGGTTGACAAGTAAGGTTTGTACTCGATAGAGAGTATTGAAAGTTTTCATTACAAGAGGTACAGTGTTAACGAAGCAATGATTGTATTTTGTAGACCTACCATTCTGTGTACGAGAATTGGTAAGGGATTTTGGAGGAGAGAGTGGAACTAAGTCCACTTAGGATTTTTAGCAAACCCTCAGCTATCAACGGATTTGAGGTGCCTTTACCAACTACCGTTTGAGTTTGGCTAGCCATGCTATTCCCCTCAGCATGATGAGTTATCGAAGACTTATGTTGGGCTTAAAAGCCAACATTTTCCTCTGTCCTTAACCGTCGGAGGCGTCGGACGTTAATGAAGATAGGGATATTAGAACCCAAGTTGTTTCTTTATCAACATACATCATGGTACAATCAATGCGCAATTAACTTATTACTGATCTATCATGATGTGACATAGTGAAGGGAAGAAACTTTTCTTAGATCTGGCACTTTGATCAGAGGTGTACTTTTAACTTGATCGGCGGAAGAATACTATTAAGGATAGTACTTCTTCAGGAACTTGCCACTGATCGGCATCATGAGTGTATCGCCATTTGAAGTTATGAGGCGACATGATCCATTTGAGTAGACTGACTCTACTACAAATGGTCCTTCCCATTTGGGCTGGAATTTTTCTTTTGTCTTATGTATCATCACCCTAGGTCTTCTGACGGCTAAGACAAGGTCACCTTTCTTGAAAGTTCACACTTTAACTTTCTTGTTGAAGGCTCTGGTAATCCGGGCTTGCTAGAGCTTGATCTGTTGTTGGGCCTGTAGACGTTTATCGTCTAAGTCTTCTAATTCTTGGAGTCGCTGTCGATGCTTCTCCTCACTTGTCATCTTCGCTGTAAAGGCAACGCGTAGGGCTGGGATTTGGATTTCCAGTGGAAGCACGGCTTCACACCCATATACCAAAGAGAACGGCGTAGCTTTAGTTGGGGTTCGAACAGTTGTGCGATAGGCCCATAACATTCACCTAGCTTGTCGTCCTAGTCACGCTGACTTTTCGAGACGAATTTCTTGAGAAGCTTGCCAATGGTCTTGTTGAAGGCTTCTGCGAGACCATTAGTGGCTGGGTAGTATGCCGTTGAGGACACACTCTGGATTCTGAACTTAGCGCAGAACCTCTGAAAAGCCTGACTGACGAACTGGGGTCCATTGTCATGGACAATTCGCCAAGGTACACCAAAACGGTAAATGACGTGATGTTTAACGAACTTGATCACATCAGATGACTTTACCTCCTTCAAAGGAATGGCCTCAGTCCATTTGGATAAGTAATCGGTTATGGCTAAAATAACCGATGTCCTTTTGATGATGGTGGGCTGATAGGACCAACTACATCCATTCCCCACATTTCAAATAGCCAGGTAAAGGTCGTGGAGTGAAGGTACCCCGGTGCTTGATGGATGAAATCACCATGCACTTGGCAGGCGTGAATCTTTTGGCATAGGTGATGGCGTCAGAGATCATCTTAGGCCAATAATATCCCAACCATTGGAGTCGATATGCCAGTTTTGGGCCAGGTTGATGGGCTCCACACATACCGTCATTGGCTTCTTTCAATACCTCCTGTGCCTCTTTTTGTGAAAGGCAGCGAAGCAAGATCCCGTCATGCAATCGATGATACAGTGTTCGTGTGATCGCATTATAGTAGAATTTGGGGGCTTTCCTTCTAATGGCAGCCGCTTCTTTGGTGTCCTCAGGCAGGATGCCGTACAAGACATAATCAATATAAGGGAATTGCCAGTCTCTAGGCTCTGAGCCGGCTGATGACTCGAGAACTTCTTTGCCTTGACAATCTCCCGTTGGCTCCTGGTAGTCCTCAAGAGCAAGTCTCGGGCAATACAGGTCGTGGCTGTAGACAAATATTTTCTCTTCTGCTCCAGCTGGAAGAGCTAAGGAGGCAGCGAGGGACGACAGTGCATCTGCATGCGCATTTTGCTTGCGTGGTACATGGTCAATGTAGAAGTTTGAGAATCTCTCGGTCATGCGGACAGTTGCGTTGTAATAGGGTACTAGATCTTCATGTCTGACTTCGTACTCTCCGCGAACTTGGCTGACGATAAGTTTAGAATCACCATATGCCTCGAGATTTTTAACGCCAATCTCATCGGCGAGTTGCATCCCAATCAAAGGGTATTGTACTCCGCTACATTGTTGGAGCAAGGTTCAGTTAACGAGACGACTCGAGGAATCACATAGTTCTGTGGGGAGACGAGTACTACTCCTACTCCTGCCACTATATGTCCTTTTGGGCTTGTTCTCGATGCACCATCAAAGAAAAGTTGCCACACTTATCTTTCGAAGGAGGTCTGGGTCTGGCAGACTTTAGCGACCTCATCTGGGAGATCCTCGTAAAGTTTGGCAGCCCTCGGATCTGGATGCTCAGCCAGAAAATCTGCCACCGCTTGTCCCTTCACAGTTTTTTGTGGTAAAAAGTGCATTTCATATTGGGATAGGAATATGACCCATTTTGCCAGTCGGCCATTTAACGATGAAGGCTTTGTCATAAGTAACCTCAGGGGGTTGACTTTTGAGATGACGTTTATTGTTTGACCTACCAAATAGTGTCGCATTTTCTGAACCGCGAACACCAATGCCAAACATTCCTTCTCGATCGGGTTGTACCGATGTTCAGCTCCGATCATTGTTCTACTCAAATAGTAGATTGCTTGCTCTTGTCCTTGATCATTATTCTGAGCTAGTAAAGCTCCTAAAGAATGATCCATTGCTCGGACGTATATCAGGAAAGGTTTTCTGGATACCGGAGCTGTAAGGACTGGTGGTTGTGTGAGGTATTGTTTAATTTCCTCAAATGCTTGTTGGCAAGCGTTATCTCAAATGAATGAAACATCCTTCTTCATTAATTTGGTGAAGGGTTGGCATCTTCCGGATAGATTTGAGATAAACCTTCGGATGTACGCCAATCGTCCTTGCAATCCCCTGAGTTCCTTGAGATTTCTCGGAGGTTGCATCTCCTGGATAGCGCGAACTTTTTCTGGATCCAAATGAATCCCTGTAGAGGTTACGACAAATCCGAGGAATTTGCCGCTGGCCACCCCTAGGAAGGACTTGGTGGGGTTCATCTTCAATTGATGGGCCCGCATGATGTCGAAGACAATCTTTTTATCAGCTATATGATCACTTTTAACGCGGCTTTTTACTGAGATGTCGTCAACATAGCATTCCACCGTTTTGCGCATGTGTTCATGGAAAATGGCATTCATCGCCCTTTGATATGTCGCCCCTGCATTCTTAAGTCCGAAGGGCATGATGGTGTAGCAGTATACCCCCAGTGGTGTCCTGAAAGAGGTATATTTTTCGTCATCAGGATACATTTTGATTTGATTATATCCTGAAAATCCATCCATGAAGGACATTCGCTCGAATCCACTGTCAATCATGACATCCGTGATTGGAAGTGGGAATTCGTCTTTGGGACAAGCCTCGTTTAGATCATGAAAATCAATGCAGATCCGGATCTTTCCATTCTTTTTAGCAACGGGGACGATGTTGGCTACCCAATTTGGATGTTGTTCTTCCCTAATGAAGCCAGAGTCTATAAGCTTTCTGACTTCTGATTGAATTACCTCCATTATTTCTGGACGGAACCGTCGCTGTTGTTGTTTGATAGGCTTTACGTCCGTATTAATGTTGAGGCGATTTCCTCGTTCTAATCATTCTTTATTCGTTCTGTTTGCAGATACAGAAAACAGGAAAACAGAGCAGTAGCAAGGACATACAGCAACCCAGTGCCTCTGTCCTCGAAGGCAGAGCACCAGGGCCTACATATTTGCCGCAGATCCGCGGCCAGGGCCGCAATTCTGCGGCAATAGTAGTTGACTACTAATCTGGTTTTCTGCAGGTTGCTCTGAATTGCAAAAATAGCTTACTGCTTTGATTATATTTCTCTGTGATCACTCTGCAACTGCTAATTAATAACATTAACCCATTTGTTGAAAATAAAAAAAAATTTTAGACTCTTGCATTTAGGGCACGTGTCTATTTTAATTTTTTTTAATTCTGTTGAAGAGTGCTGGCGACAAGGTACGTTTGCATAGCATATAGATTAGGAAACACTCTTGGTTGTTTACTGCTTTCTTGAGTGATTACTTTTCTACAGCTTTACACGTACACTAATTCATCTTAAGGGCATAACCCATAAGCAAGATAAGGTGGGGATTTCATCACCCTTCCTTGGCCCAAAAATCATATCAGCCGCACTCACAACCCTAACCTTAAGTAAAATTTGACTAGACGTTGGCCCTAGGTTAACTCGGACTCAATAGGAGATTGACCGAAGAAGGAAAATTGTTCGAAATTAACCCTTGTCAAATCGGTGTCTAGGCAGGGGATTGAGGGCCGAAAGCCCGAAGAACGGTGGTTATTTAATTAAGGAACGTCTCTGACGGAAAACCTCCCACCGGTCTTGCCACCTACCTGGCCGATTAGCTTGTGGTTAACGTTGACAATAGACCTCCTAAGGACAGTCTAAAGTTAGGAGTCGTCTAGGTCAAGGATTACCCTAGAATAGGATTTTTGTTTGATTTTCTTTTTTTTGGTTGATTGGGTGAACTTGTTTGCTAACTGTGCATGCCCACTTGGTCAAGAGACCAACTTACTTCCAGGCTAACTAGGACTAGTTCACTACCTGAGCATAAGCCCGACCTACAAATGGCACAACCGTCGTCTCTCCAAGATAGGATCTATCCTATCAGGACTTCTCTTCCTTCTTGCATCAAGCTTAACGATGAAGGTGTTGACCCATTTGAGCTTAAGCCACAATACATCAACACCCTTCCTAAATTCCATGGGATGGAGTCCGAGGATGCATACTTCTTCATAAGGGAATTCGAGGAAGTATGTCTCATGATGAATATTCCTAAGTTAGGAAAAGATGACATCAAACTTAGGTTTGTTCCCTTTGCTTTGAAGGATTTAGCAAAGAAATGGTTATACAGTCTAGAGGTTGGTTCTATATCTTCTTGGGATAATTTTGTTAAGGCATTCTTAAAGAAATTTTATCCTGTTCACAAGACTGCATTGATTAGGAAGAATATCCTACAGTTTAAGCAGACAGCCAATGAGCCCTTTTGGAAATATTTCGAACGCTTTAAGGACCTCCTTGCCCAATGCCCTCACCATGGGATCGAGAAATGGCGACTTTGCCAAGTTCTATATGATGGATTAGAATATCAAACTAAAACATTGTTAGAATCCATGTGCCAAGGAGGATTTATGAAAAAGAATGAAAATGAAGGATGGCAATTGCATGAGGAATTAGCTGAGAATACCATCCAATGGGAACCTACTCCGGAAAAAATTAGGACTAATGACCCTACTTCTTCTAAAGGAGGTATCCATTACATTGAGGCAAACATAGAGACCGATGCTAAGTTAGCTACTGTTATGCATAGATTAGAGGCTCTTGAAACTAAAGAGCCAGTCTCTGTGAAACAAGTCAGCCCAACATCTTCGGCGGGCTGTACTTACTGTCAAGATATGAACCATGTGTTCGAGGAATGTCCTGTCTTCATTGCACATCAAAGCTAGCCCGAACATATGAGTGCGGTCTTCACAAGGCCCGCCAACAATCCTTATTCGCCCACCTACAATCCTGGTTGGAGAAACCATCCCAATTTTTCATGGGGCCCGAGCAACACTGAGAAGATTAGGCCCAAATTCTCCAACAATTTCCAAAATCCGCCCTATCAGCAGAGCTTTCCTAGTCAAAATCCTCCACCCTCTTTCCAATATTCACAAATGGAAACAAGGCTATCCAACATGGAAAGAAAGGTGGACACCCTAGTTAAAAGCCATGACACACTGGCTCAAGTCTTAACTAGGATAGAGATTCAGTTGAACCAGCAAGAGAGACAAAGGGGTACCCTACCGAGTCAACCATTGCCAAATCCTAGGAATCCTAGGCCAGCCAATGAGGCTCAAGACCCAAATCAGTGTCACATGGTTCATACACTCAGATCTGGGAAACAAGTTGATAATCAAGTATCCATGCCATTCGATCCATCTCAGCCATCCATTCCATCTAGCACCACTTCCATTCCATCTAGCTCCACTCCTTCTCCATCCAGTCCCAATGAAACTGAAGCTGAAAAGTCAGCAGGTCAGTTGCACCAGCCTATAGCTCCATTTCCAAATAGGCTTAGAAGCAACAACAATGCACATATGGAGAAATTATTAGAGGTGTTCAATCAAGTTAGGCTCAACATTCCACTTCTTGATGCAATCCAACAGGTCCCTAGTTATGCCAAATTCCTTACGGACATGTGCACCAAGAAAAGAAAGACTAATGTACCTAAGAAGATTTTTCTAGCCACTAACATTAGTGAGCTATTGTCCAACCAGATCCCTATCAAGTATAAGGACCATGGCTGCCCTACCATCTCTTGCACCATAGGTCGAGCCGAAATCAATCGAGCACTCCTCGATTTAGGAGCTAGCATCAATTTGCTCCCTTTCTCCGTGTATCAACAACTTGGATTAGGTGAACTCAACCCGACCCAAGTTACTATTCAGTTGGCTGACCGCTCTATCAAAGTTCCTAAGGGAGAGATCAATGATGTACTCATACGGGTAGGAGAATTCATTTACCCAGTCGATTTCATTGTCTTAGAGACACAACCTGTGTCTAATCCTAGGTCCCAAACCCCCGTTATCTTAGGAAGACCATTCATAGCAACCGCAAATGCAATTATAAATTGCAGAAACGGTTCCATGAGACTAACTTTTGGGGATATGACCAAGGAAGTCAATGTTTTCAACCTAGGTAAGCATCCCTACGATGTGACCGACCAACCCTTTGAGGTTAACTTCATTGAGAACATGACAAGTGAGCATAATGAGAAGATCATTCTAGAGCCAGAGGAAGAGAAAGACTTAGAAGTAAGTGATCTCAGCCTTGATGAGATCGAATGGGAATCAAATCTGAGTTCTATAGAGATGGGAGATTCTAACTTAACACCTCCACCCATCAAGCCACCTCCTTCTTTGGAGTTAAAAGCCTTGCCTAAACATCTTAAGTATGCCTACCTAGGTGAACAAGAGACGTTACCGGTCATAGTTGCATCGAATTTGACCAATAGGCAAGAGGAGGACCTACTGGCAACCCTTAGGAGACATAGGGAAGCCATTGGGTGGACTATGGCAGATATCAAGTGACTGAGCCCTACGATAGTCCAGCATCGTATCCATCTAGAGGAAGGGGTTAGACCAAAAAGGGATCCACAGCGTAGGCTAAACCCACTTATGCAGGAGGCTGTACAAGCCGAAATAGTGAAACTATTAGATAATGGGATCATTTATCCCATTTCCGATAGCGAATGGGTCAGCCCAATGCATGTGGTCCCTAAGAAGTCCAGCTTTATTGTGGTAGAGAACGACAAGCACGAGTTAGTGCAAACACGATTGCCTACCAAGGTGAGAGTATGCATAGACTACCGCAAGTTGAACGCAGCCACTAGGAAAGATCATTTTCCCCTCCCTTTTATTGACCAAATGCTGGAAAGATTAGCCGGTCATGAGTATTATTGCTTTTTGGATGGTTATTCAGGGTATAACCAAATCCCTATAGCCCCGGAGGACCAAGAGAAGACAACGTTTACATGTCCATTTGGGACATTTGCCTACCGTCGAATGCCTTTCGGCCTATGCAATGCCCCCGCCACATTCCAACGTTGTATGTTAAGCCTGTTTTCTGATATGGTCGAGCGTTTCTTAGAGATTTTCATGGACGACTTCTCCGTCTATGGAAATTCATTTGACCAGTGTCTCCATCACTTGGAGCTAGTGCTGAGTAGGTGCACCGAAAAGAACTTGACCCTCAATTGGGAAAAGTGTCACTTCATGGTGCAACATGGGATTGTCCTAGGTCACGAGATATCTAGGGAAGGGATTAAGGTAGTCAAGGCCATAGTGGAGATCATAGCGAAACTTCCACTTCCGCGATGCGTGAAGGACATTCGGTCTTTCTTAGGACACGCTGGATTTTATCGTAGGTTCATTAAGGACTTTAGCAAAATTGCTAGACCCCTTACAAACCTTCTAGCTAAAGACGTGTCCTTCATCTTTGATGATAGGTGCCATAGTGCATGGGAGAAATTGAAAGTGGAACTTATCTCTGCCCCTATCATCTCACCTCCGGACTGGTCCAAACCTTTTGAGATCATGTGCGATGCTTCTGATTTTGCGATAGGTGCTGTCTTAGGACAACGTAAGGACAACAAGCAGCACGTGATCTACTATTCGAGTAGGACGTTAAATGATGCCCAAATGAACTATACTACCACCGAGAAGGAATTCTTGGCAGTAGTGTTCGCTTTGGAGAAATTCCGTCCATACCTTGTTGGGACTAAGACCACGATCTTCACCGACCATTCTGCACTGCGATACCTTATGCTTAAAAAGATGCGAAGGCCCGACTCATTCGTTGGATCCTTCTCCTTCAAGAATTCGATCTCGAAATTCGAGATAAAAAAGGTGCCGAAAATGTCGTAGCTGACCATCTCTCTCGTGTGCCAAACGCACCTTCTGACGAGCTGCCCATCAATGACAATTTTCCCGATGAGCAACTTCTAGCCATCTCTAAGGAACCATAGTTTGCTGACATAGTAAATTACTTAGTCACAAACCAAACACCACCTAGTTGGTCTAAACAGGATAGATACCGATTCTTGTCTCGAGTTCGGTATTACATGTGGGAAGATCCTTATCTTTTCAAATACTGTAGCGACCAAATCATTAGGAGATGTCTCCCCGACGAGGAGACTAGAAGCGTGCTAGCTTTTTGTCATGAGTTCGCTTGCGGTGGACATTTTGGTCCCCGCAAAACTGCCGAGAAAATTCTGCAAAGTGGCTTTTATTGGCCAACTGTGTTTAGAGATGCATTTGAGTATTGCAAAACTTGCACAAGATGTCAAATGATAGGAAGAATTTCCAAACGAAATATGATGCCCTTAAATCCCATTCTAGAAGTAGAACTTTTCGATGTATGGGGCATCGATTTTATGGGACCCTTTCCTAATTCGTTTGGGCACCAATACATCTTGTTGGCCGTAGACTATGTGTCGAAATGGGTAGAAGCTGTCCCTTGCAAGACAAATGACAACAAAGTTGTTGTCAAATTCTTGAAAGATAATATCATCTCACGCTTTGGAATCCCTCAAGCCATCATTAGTGACAATGGCACACATTTTTGCAATAGAACTTTTGAAGCTCTTATGCGAAAATATGCCATAACTCACAAGTTGTCTACGCCCTACCATCCTCAAACTAGCGGACAGGTAGAAGTTTCAAATAGGCAAGTCAAGCTCATCTTGGAGAAGACTGTGAATCAGAATAGGAAGGACTGGTCCACCAAACTGGTGGATGCCCTATGGGCATATAGGACTGCCTTTAAGACAATTCTAGGAATGTCTCCCTACAGATTAGTCTTTGGAAAAGCTTGCCACCTTCCTGTTGAGCTAGAACACCGGGCCCTATGGGCAATTAAGCAGCTAAATTTCGATCTAGATAAGGCCGGTGAGTTTCGAAAATTACAAATTTCTGAACTAGAGGAATTGAGGAATGATGCATACGATAATGCAAAGATTGCGAAGGATAGAGTTAAGGTTTTTCATGATAAATTCATCACAAGAAAAACTTTTGTCCAAGGACAAAAAGTTTTACTCTATAACTCTAGACTTCATCTCTTTCCCGGCAAGTTGAAGTCAAGATGGACAGGACCATTCATTGTTAAGACGGTGTTTCCACACGGAGCCATAGAGATCTACGATCCCAAAAATGGCAATGCATTCAAGGTAAATGGTCAACGTCTTAAGATCTTTTTGGAGTCTGTACCGGAAGCTAATGCGGCGATGGGTCTTTTTGACCCACTATATCGGTGACTTTATCTTTCTGCCAGTTCATGCATCCATGCATTTCATTCATACATTAGGGACAATGCATGAAACAAGTGTGGGGGAAGGGTATGTAATATATATATATATATATAAAATATATAAAATTTTTTTTCTTTATTTGTTCTAACATTTTGAAAAAAAAATTAAAAAAATAAAAAAAATTAATAATATTTTATAAAAAGGACAGTATTTTGACTTATTGTTTGAAAGAAACCTAAGTTAGTTTTAAGGATTAGGAAAATCATGATTAGGATTTCTAAAGACTTAGTCAAAATAAATAAATTGTTTAAATTTTAGGTATAGGAGAAAAATTGAATAAATAATTAGTCTTGATTTTTACCTTAATGAATATTGCATACCTAATGCATATCTAGGATTCTAAGACAAAGACCCTTGTGCCTCATATATTAAAAAAAAATATTATATATATCAACCACTAATTAAGCTGGATACATGTGCCTCAAGAAGCATAAGTATTCACGCCTAAAGGTGAGTGTAAAAAAAACAATATAAATTAATAAAACCTTAGTTTCGTGGCCTAGTTCACTCGAATTTGAGTCCGCGGGGTGTTTTCTCACCTGGTGCCCTAAAGCCAACCGGTTTGGGAGTCATCGACTTTAAGTTCGTTACATGGGTGGATTAGAAAGCCTAAGGAAATTAAGGAAAAATTACTTATATATGTATTAACACATCTAATAGTCAATTAGTTAGGTATGAGGGCCTCAAGAAGCCTTGATACTTACACGAAAGAATATTAGATGAGTTATACATATCAAAAATATATATATATATTAATAAATAATAAAGAGGCATGAGAGTCCAAGTTAAGGAATTCCTAGTATAAATTCATAAGGATGCATACGATTTTTGGTAACGAAAAAGACTATATTAGAAATTCAATTTTAATCCTTACCTAAAATAACAACAATTGACTTTATTAAGACTAGGTTTGAAGAATGAATAAAAATGAGGATCCTAAAACTTATAGACTACTTAGTCTCTTCAAATATAATTCGAATACCTCCTTTTTATGGATTTTGTGGGTGTAATCCGCTGAAAACCCTCACGAGACAACACTCGTCCTCTAGGGTAACCTAGAGGTTTAACGGCTTGTTGCACATGCTAAGTGCAACCGTGATTCCTACAAAAGTGAGTTAGGATAGATTAGTTTTTCTTTTCTTTTTCTTTTTCTTTTTCTTTGTTTTTACTCGAGGACGAGCAAAAAGATAAGTGTGGGGGTGTGATTAGTAGTAAAAAATGCATAATTGTCATCATATTCACCATCACATTTGCACATTTATTCATATTATAATGCACATTTATTAATATTTTGTTATTTAATGTGTGCAGGTCTCGAATTATTATTTTAATAATAAATAAAGCTTAAAAGAGCCCAAAAGCCCAGATCCAAGCCCATGTTTGAAACCCAGGTGCAAAAGCGCAATTACAAGAAGTTAAAATGCAAATACAAGGGCTAAAAGTTGCAAATATCAAAGATAAGGGAAGGATAGACTTCTATCCAACCCTAAACACTTGCAGGATGAGGATAAAAGCCCAAGATAAGAAGGAAATTCGTGGATAGAAGATTTGGGATATTTTTGATCAAGGTAACTTGATTACTAAGTTATCTCAAAAAATCCAGAATAAAGAGCCAGGATGCAGCTTCCAGAAGCAGGCGCCCAAATGGATGGACCAGAAGAAGCCACGCGCCAAAGCGCGTGGCCAGATTCCCCAGAAATGCCGCAAATCTGCGGCAAAAGCCCAGATTTTGCGGCATTTTAGATGAAGCTGACTACCAACTTTCATGTGCAATCTTATCCAGGACTCTATCACCTTCTACACTATAAATATCCCTGCAGGCGCAGCAGAGAGGGCATCTAGAGACGTATTAGGGTTTTCTTTTAGCCATTGTTCTTTAAATTTCTGCAAAGTTGTAATTTTTATTTCAAGCACATTGTGGAGAAGAAGGAGCTTTGTAATTGGAGGTCATTCTTGATTAAAGGTTACCTTTTTCCCATTCAAATTCTCTGTTATTTAAATTTATTTTTATTCTGTGATTTCTCTGCTTTCGTATTTTCTTTGTGATCTTCTGATTTCTTTATTTTTCTTTCTTTCTTCTCATTAAGAAACAAATAAAAAAAATAAAAAAATTGAAAAGATAAAAAAATTATGATGAACTAATTCTCTCTAGTGGTTTGCTGAAATTCTTAAAGCAACCCTAGAGCATTTAAGCATTGGTCGGATGGATGACAATTTTTTGAAACCCTAGGTTTAAAGTAGATTGCTTGAAGATTAAACGATGATTAGTGTTCTAATCTAATATCACAACATTAATTAATTCTTCACATTTCATATCTAAGAACTTTGACAACGCAACCTCAAGGTAAAACTTCTTTTGTGTTGTGCTTAGATGTTAGGATGAAAAAGTGTTGGATTTTTAAGAGTGCTGTAGTAAGATTCTAAATCTCTTCTCTTGCTTGCATATCTTCCAAAATAACCTAGGATAAAATCCATGTAGTCCAATATGATGATCAATAGTCTTAATTTGCAATAGGGTTGTGGTAGAAAATCAGCAAAACCACGTCTTTCATATCATATATTCTCAAATCTAATCTCTTTTCTCCTATTTTTGAAGATACAGAGGAATCGAGTCGAAAAGCTTGCATCGCATCCTTCCCTGAGGATCACGACCCGCTTGAGCCCTTGCTACAGCGGATTCGCATTGAGACTAAGAAATCTACACTTCATTCTTATTTACAACTTCTTAAGTTTCAATCAAAATTTTGAATGCATTTACCTTAGTAGTAACAACACTCTTAAAATTGAAATGTGCGTTGCCGGGGATTATATTCTTAGGGACCACATGCATACAACTCAAGAAAGCACAAGATTCCCCGACAACGGCGCCAATTTTTTATTTCAAGTACATTGTGGAGAAGAAGGAGCTTTGTAATTGGAGGTCATTCTTGATTAAAGGTTACCTTTTTCCCATTCAAATTCTCTATTATTTAAATTTGTTTTTATTCTGTGATTTCTCTGCTTTCGTATTTTCTTTGTGACCTTCTGATTTCTTTATTTTTCTTTCTTTCTTCTCATTAAGAAACAAATAAAAAAATAAAAAATCAGAAGATCACAAAGAAAATACGAAAGCAGAGAAATCACAGAATAAAAATAAATTTAAATAACAGAGAATTTGAATGGGAAAAAGGTAACCTTTAATCAAGAATGACCTCCAATTACAAAGCTCCTTCTTCTCCACAATGTGCTTGAAATAAAAATTATAACTTTGCAGAAATTTAAAGAACAATGGCTAAAAGAAAACCCTAATACGTCTCTGGATGCCCTCTCTGCTGCGCCTGCAGGGATATTTATAGTGCAGAAGGTGATAGAGTCCTGGATAAGATTGCACACGAAAGTTGGTAGTCAGCTTCATCTAAAATGCCGCAAAATCTGGGCTTTTGCCGCAGATTTGCGGCATTTCTGGGGAATCTGGCCACGCGCTTTGGCGCGTGGCTTCTTCTGGTCCATCCATTTGGGCGCCTGCTTCTGGAAGCTGCATCCTGGCTCTTTATTCTGGATTTTTTGAGATAACTTAGTAATCAAGTTACCTTGATCAAAAATATCCTAAATCTTCTATCCACGAATTTCCTTCTTATCTTGGGCTTTTATCCTCATCCTGCAAGTGTTTAGGGTTGGATAGAAGTCTATCCTTCCCTTATCTTTGATATTTGCAACTTTTAGCACTTGTATTTGCATTTTGACTTCTTGTAATTGCACTTTTGCACCTGGGCTTCAAACATGGGCTTGGATCTGGGCTTTTGGGCTCTTTTAAGCTTTATTTATTATTAAAATAATAATTCGAGGCCTGCACACATTAAATAACAAAATATTAATAAATGTGCATTATAATATGAATAAATGTGCAAATGTGATGGTGAATATGATGACAATTATGCATTTTTTACTACTAATCACACCCCCACACTTATCTTTTTTCTCGTCCTCGAGTAAAAACAAAGAAAAAGAAAAAGAAAAAGAAAAGAAAAACTAATCTATCCTAACTCACTTTCATAGGAATCGTTGCACTTAGCATGTGCAACAAGCCGTTAAACCTCTAGGTTACCCTAGAGGACGAGTGTTGTCTCGTGAGGGTTTTTAGCGGATTACACCCACAAAATCCATAAAAAGGAGGTATTCGAATTATATTTGAAGAGACTAAGTAGTCTATAAGTTTTAGGATCCTCATTTTTATTCATTCTTCAAACCTAGTCTTAATAAAGTCAATTGTTGTTATTTTAGGTAAGGATTAAAATTGAATTTCTAATATAGTCTTTTTCGTTACCAAAAATCGTATGCATCCTTATGAATTTATACTAGGAATTTCTTAACTTGGACTCTCATGCCTCTTTATTATTTATTAATATATATATATATATATATATATTTTTGATATGTATAACTCATCTAATATTCTTTCGTGTAAGTATCAAGGCTTCTTGAGGCCCTCATACCTAACTAATTGACTATTAGATGTGTTAATACATATATAAGTAATTTTTCCTTAATTTCCTTAGGCTTTCTAATCCACCCATGTAACGAACTTAAAGTCGATGACTCCCAAACCGGTTGGCTTTAGGGCACCAGGTGAGAAAACACCCCGCGGACTCAAATTCGAGTGAACTAGGCCACGAAACTAAGGTTTTATTATTTTATATTATTTTTTTACACTCACCTTTAGGCGTGAATACTTATGCTTCTTGAGGCACATGTATCCAGCTTAATTAGTTGTTGATATATATAATATATATATATTTTTTATCTATGAGGCACAAGGGTCTTTGTCTTAGAATCCTAGATATGCATTAGGTATGCAATATTCATTAAGGTAAAAATCAAGACTAATTATTTATTCAATTTTTCTCCTATACCTAAAATTTAAACAATTTATTTATTTTGACTAAGTCTTTAGAAATCCTAATCATGATTTTCCTAATCCTTAAAACTAACTTAGGTTTCTTTCAAACAATAAGTCAAAATACTGTCCTTTTTATAAAATATTATTAATTTTTTTTATTTTTTTATTTTTTTTTTTGCAAAATGTTAGAACAAATAAAGAAAAAAAATTTTTATATATATTTTTTTATATATATATTACATACCCTTCCCCCACACTTGTTTCATGCATTGTCCCTAATGTATGAATGAAATGCATGGATGCATGAACTGGCAGAAAGATAAAGTCACCGATATAGTGGGTCAAAAAGACCCATCGCCGCATTAGCTTCCGGTACAGACTCCAAAAAGATCTTAAGACGTTGACCATTTACCTTGAATGCATTGCCATTTTTGGGATCGTAGATCTCTATGGCTCCGTGTGGAAACACCGTCTTAACAATGAATGGTCCTGTCCATCTTGACTTCAACTTGCCGGGAAAGAGATGAAGTCTAGAGTTATAGAGTAAAACTTTTTGTCCTTGGACAAAAGTTTTTCTTGTGATGAATTTATCATGAAAAACCTTAACTCTATCCTTCGCAATCTTTGCATTATCGTATGCATCATTCCTCAATTCCTCTAGTTCAGAAATTTGTAATTTCCGAAACTCACCGGCCTTATCTAGATCGAAATTTAGCTGCTTTATTGCCCATAGGGCCCGATGTTCTAGCTCAACAGGAAGGTGGCAAGCTTTTCCAAAGACTAATCTATAGGGAGACATTCCTAGAATTGTCTTAAAGGCAGTCCTATATGCCCATAGGGCTGTTGGCCCAAAGGCCTATCACCCTAGTTTTGATGATGATCAACTCATGAAGTTATGATTACTAATGATCTTGTGTTTAATTAGTGACAGATTCCTTATCAAGATCTTAGTAGGTGTGGAGCTTCAACAAAGGATTTAAAGTCAAGTTGGAAGCTAGCACCGGTTGATTCACGAGCCTATGCATCAAGATCACATCTAGAGATGAGCTCGGTGGATTGCATGTGGACCAAGTCAAGAAGATGAGAAGACTTCAAGTGAAGACTTCAAGAAGATGAAGACTTAAGTCTAGGTTTGTTTTTATAAGATTTATTTTAGATAAAATGTAAAGGATAGAATAGTTGGTGGATTGCTCAAGTCTATATCACACACACACTCTTGATAGAACTCTTGATAGAATGATTTTCATAAAAGATTTTCATTTGTGATAAAATACAATTTGGTTTTTGGTATTCATGTATACATATCTTATATCCAAAACCATGTTTAGAGCCTTATGTCAAAACTAGATATTCATCTTATTTGTGTAGTGGATCATATCCATACACATTATACTTTAAAAGTATATCTTGTTTTTGTATTTGATGAGATTTTCCTTATGACAAAATATCTACTTTGGGTTTTGGTAATTTCTTATATACATATCCTTTAACCAAAACAAGTTTAGTGCTTTATGTCAAAAACTAGATATTTCATCTTGATTGTGTGGTGGATCATATCCATACACACTTTGCTTTATAAGTTCAAAATATCTTGTTTTTGTATTTTGTGAAGTTATGGAAAAACAAGTTTTAGAAAAACATATTTTTAGAAAAACAGTTTTTATTTTGATTGAAACTATTTTTCTGGATTTACTGTGAATTTCTAGGATTTTATTAAGCCAAAAGACCAATCCTTAATCCCTATTTTCTGGTTCTGCCAGTTCTGATTTTTCAGAACTGACAGAGGCCGGTCGACCGGGTCGGTCGACCGGACGTGCACGACGTGCACGCCAGTGTGCACTGGAGAACGGTCGACCGGGCCGGTCGACCGCTTCAGAGAGCTTTGCTCTAGGGAATTATCGGTCGACCGGGCCGGTCGACCGACAGAGAGTTTACTCTCTTCTCCAGTTGCTCGGTCGACCGGGTCGATCGACCGGAGGCTGCAACGGTCGGATTTTAGACCGTTGCCGGTCGACCGGACCGGTCGACCGGTAGCTCTGACAGAGCCCAACGGTCAGATTTTTCTGGCCTCTATAAAAGGGGGTTTTGTCATTGCTTTGAGCAAAGATTTTGGAGACTTCTTGAGCCTGTTTTTCTGATACTTTGAGAAGAGTTTTCTCCACAAAATTTGTGTGCAAATACTTCCCATCTTAAAGGGAGTTTTTATCAAGAGAGTGTTTTAGTGATTCCTTGAGATTTTCACCATAGTCTTTCCTTGCTTTTCTCACACCACACTTGAGCTATCCATTGCTAGATATTCCTATAGGTGTGTTGTAGTGAGAGTGCTCTTTAGGTGATCAAGTGTTGTGATCATCAAAGAGATTTTTCTTTGTTATTTGAGGATACGGGCAAGTGTGCTCGTTGGTGTTGAGTTCGGTTGTGAACTCTTTGGTTTAAGGTGCGGCCTCGGCGAGTCGGTGGACTTGCGTGTGTAAGGGACTTTGGAGTCCGAGAGCTTGTAGGTGTTGCGGCACCGAGGAGAGATCCGGTGGGATCTTACATAGTGGAAATCCTTCGTGTGTCGAAGGCGGGGATGTAGAGCAAGTGTGCTCGAACCTCGAAACATACCCTTGTGTTTGCGATTGCTATTCTCTCTCTCTCTCTTTGTCTCTTGTTATATCTTGCATTACTTACATTGTCTTTACTATTACATGCTTGATATTCCCTTGTGCTTAATTGTTATATACTTGCGTGGGATTGCTTGATAACACTAGTATTCAACCAAGAGAGCCAACGCGGCACCTCAACCCATTCAAGGGGAATCTCGAGGAGTTTGTCCAGAGCCTCGAAAGGGGAATTCGGCAACACTCTTGTGTTATACATAAGTGTTCAATTAAAAGAAGTTTAATTTGGTCAACTTAGTTTTAATTCCGCATTATTTGTTCATACGTGACCATTAGATTAGCCATCACCTATTCACCCCCCCTCTAGGTGATCTTACAATTGGTATCAGAGCTAGTGCTCTTGATATTGGGTCTAACAACCTAAGAGTTAAAGATCCTCTTTTGGGCTAATCACAATATTTTTGTACACACACACCTCACCATGGACTTCATGTCACCACCCACCTTTGACATTCTTAACATCCAATTTGGAAGGTTAAGATGTCTTTGTTCCTCAAAGGACTTGGCCTTAGTGTATATCTTGCCACAACTAATAAAGAATATTGCTTAAATGGTAAGAACATTGAGGCTAATGCAAAAGCCCTACATGCTTTAGTATCTTGCTTAGATAATGATTATTTGTCTAAGATGACTAATCTTGATTCGGCTTTTGTAGTATGGAACACCCTCACCTCCCTTGGCGAAAAGGATCTATACTATGCGGGGAGCGATTCGGACGTTGGAAGCAACATCTCCAACGTGTGCTATATGGTCCAAGGGGATAACCCCCTTGAGGTAACTACCGAATCCGAGGATGAGGATGTTAATATGTCATATGATGAGCTTAATACATTTTGCCAATTATTGCTTGAGAAATATGACATGATTAAAAAGAACAATAAAAATTGAAAAAGGAAATTGCTTGCATGCATAAGGAACATGACTCATATAGAAATAACATTGCATGCTTAGAAAAAGATAATGAAAGTTGGAAAAAGAAATTTGATTGCATGCATGTAGAAAATGATTCTTTTAGAAATAAACTTGCATGTTTAGAAAAAGAGAATGAAGATTTGAAAAATGAGAATATTTCCTTAATGTCTAAATTAAATGTTTTATGTGAAGAAAATATGATTTTGAAAAATAAGATTGATTTGGTGGAAAAACAAAAAGAAGTTGTTTTTCATGAAAATAAATCTTTAAAAAGAAAAATTTGTGAAAAAGAAAAGGATTTTGTTTCACAAAAGAAAAAGAAAAATGATCATATATCTCACCATGCTTCTCATGCTCACATTGATCAAAATGAGATTAAAATTTGAAAAATAAAATTGATAATTTGAGCTCTAATTTGAGCTCATGTGCATTCAATCATACTAGATTGGAATCCTTGTTTCAAAAGAAACAAGTTCCTCATACTCATGCACATTCACATCATGCACATGCTTATGATGCACATCATGCTCACACTCCCACTCATAAGTATGCTAAGGTGTACATATGTACACATTGTGGCCGCAAAGGCCATCTAAGAAAATTTTGTTATGAAAGGTTAAATGTTCTTATTTTTGATAAAAATAAAAATGCTTGGGTTCCTTACAAGACTAACCCCATAGGACCCAAGAAAATATGGGTACCAAAATCCCCACCTTGTGTATTTGATGTAGGTGAGGAATCTCTCAAAACGTGAGAGATTTGGTGCCTTGATGGTGAGTGCATTTGAACTAAAATGACACATACTTGGAGCACCGCTATCAAGGAATTTTGGTGGGTCAACCACCATGCTAGGAGCTTTGGAGTTGGTAACAATTTCTAAACTCTATTTCTTTTATGCACATGCTTTTAATTTCATGTATCATGTAGCATGTTCATTTTTTTTTGGGTGCTTCATGTGGCATTTACATGCTTAAATGTAGAATGTGTCAAAACTTGCATTTATACATATATGAATAGTGAACTACAATTGACTCATATATTTGAACTTCATGCTCATTTGTATCCACTATATGCATGTGTATAGGCTAGTTTTGATGATTCGGTCATTTATACTTGTTATGCCTATCTTTGATCTTACCTCATGTATATGTGTGTTTAATTCAAATCTAATAAATATACATGTATACCCGTGAGTCTCTAGCTTTCATGCAAATATTTGATAGACTCTTTTACAATTTTGGGATATGTATGTGTATTGTTAGATTTGTATAATTCATACATATACCATGAAGATTGTAGTTTTTTAATAAAAATGATTTTGTGTTGATTTGATAACAATGATTTCTATGTGATTTGAGCTTCAATGACAACTTTCATGAAATACTATTTACATAACCTTTGAACACTCATCTTTTATTCAAAAATATATTTATGAGCTTTATAGACTATGAGTGCTTGGATTTTATGTACTTAGTCTCATTCATGAAAAACATATGATTTGACATATTTGAAGGATCTTTAACTAGTTTTCAAAACAATTTATACTAGTTATGTATTCTTCAAATAGTTTTTGAGATTGTCACATGATTCAATTTTTCTTAAAATTTAATGCTTCATGATTTGAATATTAGTTTATATGTTAGTTTTTGTCAACACTAGGATTTATACTTGAACATATCATGGGCCTCAAAAAGATCTATTAGTAAGTGTGCTTAAATGCTTATTTGAACCCTTGAAATGTACTTGTATTGCTTAGTTTTGATGATTCATACATATTTAAACTTATGTTCACCTTTTGGATTTGATTTATGATCATGTGCCTTTTATTTCATGTATATGTGTGTTTTGCCAAACCTTAAAATATACATGTATAACTCTTGAGTCTTTTGCCTTCAATGCAAATCCATTCATATAGACTCACTTGAGTTTAAGAGATATGTATGTATATTTCATGTATTGTCAAAACATACATATATCTTGACATATAGATTTTGTTTTCAATGATTTAATAAAAAAAAATGTGAGATGATTTTGATGTTTATGATTTTCTAAGGAATATTGTACCTTATTGCCATTTTCATGATGCCATGTTTCACATAACATTAGTACACTCACTTCTTTTGAAACTATTTGGACTTTATAGATTAGAGTGTTTGAGTGTTTTGTGTTTCATTGCTATTTCATGAAAATCCTTAGATTTATTCCTTGATAGAAGGATTTCGTACTAGTTGTTAAACACTCTCATTTAACTAGTTCGAATTCTTCATGTGTTGTTAATGCTAAGCTTAATTCAAATCTTATTTTTCAAGCTTATGCATTAGATTTTAAAATGGTATCAATATTTTTTATTTGATATCAAAGAGAAATTCAAAATTTGTTTTGATAAAATAGAATTAATGACTTTGTTTTGATGAGAAAAATTCAAAATTTTGATTTGTATTGCCCCTCCTTGACTTCTTTATTTTTGACATAAAGGGGGAGAAAATTTGTTGATTTGATTTTACTTTGAACCCTTTGTTGATGATTGACAAAAAGGGGGAGAAGTATTTGTGTTTTTGTTTTGATATATATGCATGATTTCCTGCTTAAGGGGGAGAAGTATTTGTCCTTCTTACTTAAGAGGAATTAAGATTTGTATTTATGCATATGTGTTTTGATTTATGCAAATAGGAGTAAAAAGATTTTGATTTATGCTTGTTGCATCTCCATATTTGCATCCATATTCATGTGCTTCATGATCATATTTATTATTTATTTTGTATGCATGAGTTAAGGGGGAGCTTCTTTGAAGCTTTACTTTAATCCATGCATATATAACGTCATGAGTTTTGTCATCATCAAAAAGGGGGAGATTGTTGGCCCAAAGGCCTATCACCCTAGTTTTGATGATGATCAACTCGTGAAGTTATGATTACTAATGATCTTGTGTTTAATTAGTGACAGATTCCTTATCAAGATCTTAGTAGGTGTAGAGCTTCAACAAAGGATTTAAAGTCAAGTTGGAAGCTAGCACCGGTTGATTCACGAGCCTATGCATCAAGATCACATCTAGAGATGAGCTCGGTGGATTGCATGTGGACCAAGTCAAGAAGATGAGAAGACTTCAAGTGAAGACTTCAAGAAGATGAAGACTTGAGTCTAGGTTTGTTTTTATAAGATTTATTTTAGATAAAATGTAAAGGATAGAATAGTTGGTGGATTGCTCAAGTCTATATCACACACACACTCTTGATAGAACTCTTGATAGAATGATTTTCATAAAAGATTTTCATTTGTGATAAAATACAATTTGGTTTTTGGTATTCATGTATACATATCTTATATCCAAAACCATGTTTAGAGCCTTATGTCAAAACTAGATATTCATCTTATTTGTGTAGTGGATCATATCCATACACATTATACTTTAAAAGTATATCTTGTTTTTGTATTTGATGAGATTTTCCTTATGACAAAATATCTACTTTGGGTTTTGGTAATTTCTTATATACATATCCTTTAACCAAAACAAGTTTAGTGCTTTATGTTAAAAACTAGATATTTCATCTTGATTGTGTGGTGGATCATATCCATACACACTTTGCTTTATAAGTTCAAAATATCTTGTTTTTGTATTTTGTGAAGTTATGGAAAAACAAGTTTTAGAAAAACATATTTTTAGAAAAACAGTTTATTTTGATTGAAACTATTTTTCTGGATTTACTGTGAATTTCTGGGATTTTATTAAGCCAAAAGACCAATCCTTAATCCCTATTTTCTGGTTCTGCCAGTTCTGATTTTTCAGAACTGACAGAGGCCGGTCGACCGGGTCGGTCGACCGGACGTGCACGACGTGCACGCCAGTGTGCACTGGAGAACGGTCGACCGGGCCGGTCGACCGCTTCAGAGAGCTTTGCTCTCGGGAATTATCGGTCGACCGGGCGGTCGACCGACAGAGAGTTTACTATCTTCTCCAGTTGCTCGGTCGACCGGGTCGGTCGACCGGAGGCTGCAACGGTCGGATTTTAGACCGTTGCCGGTCGACCGGTAGCTCTGACAGAGCCCAACGGTCAGATTTTTCTGGCCTCTATAAAAGGGGGTTTTGTCATTGCTTTGAGCAAAGATTTTGGAGACTTCTTGAGCCTGTTTTTCTGATACTTTGAGAAGAGTTTTCTCCACAAAATTTGTGTGCAAATACTTCCCATCTTAAAGGGAGTTTTTATCAGAGAGTGTTTTAGTGATTCCTTGAGATTTTCACCATAGTCTTTCCTTGCTTTTCTCACACCACACTTGAGCTATCCATTGCTAGATATTCCTATAGGTGTGTTGTAGTGAGAGTGCTCTTTAGGTGATCAGTGTTGTGATCATCAAAGAGATTTTTCTTTGTTATTTGAGGATACGGGCAAGTGTGCTCGTTGGTGGTTGAGTTCGGTTGTGAACTCTTAGGTTTGAGGTGCGGCCTCGGCGAGTCGGTGGACTTGCGTGTGTAAGGGACTTTGGAGTCCGAGAGCTTGTAGGTGTTGCGGCACCGAGGAGAGATCCGGTGGGATCTTACATAGTGGAAATCCTTCGTGTGTCGAAGGCGGGGATGTAGAGCAAGTGTGCTCGAACCTCGAAACATACCCTTGTGTTTGCGATTGCTATTCTCTCTCTCTCTCTCTTTGTCTCTTGTTATATCTTACATTACTTACATTGTCTTTACTATTACATGCTTGATATTCCCTTGTGCTTAATTGTTATATACTTGCGTGGGATTGCTTGATAACACTAGTATTCAACCAAGAGAGCCAACGCGGCACCTCAACCATTCAAGGGGAATCTAGAGGAGTTTGTCCAGAGCCTCGAAAGGGAATTCGGCAACACTCTTGTGTTATACATAAGTGTTCAATTAAAAGAAGTTTAATTTGGTCAACTTAGTTTTAATTCCGCATTATTTGTTCATAAGTGACCATTAGATTAGCCATCACCTATTCACCCCCCCTCTAGGTGATCTTACAAGGGCATCCACCAGTTTGGTGGACCAGTCCTTCCTATTCTGATTCACAGTCTTCTCCAAGATGAGCTTGACTTGCCTATTTGAAACTTCTACCTGTCCGCTAGTTTGAGGATGGTAGGGCGTAGACAACTTGTGAGTTATGGCATATTTTCGCATAAGAGCTTCAAAAGTTCTATTGCAAAAATGTGTGCCATTGTCACTAATGATGGCTCGAGGGATTCCAAAGCGTGAGATGATATTATCTTTCAAGAATTTGACAACAACTTTGTTGTCATTTGTCTTGCAAGGGACAGCTTCTACCCATTTCGACACATAGTCTACGGCCAACAAGATGTATTGGTGCCCAAACGAATTAGGGAAGGGTCCCATAAAATCGAAGCCCCATACATCGAAAAGTTCTACTTCTAGAATGGGATTTAAGGGCATCATATTTCATTTGAAAATTCTTCCTATCATTTGACATCTTATGCAAGTTTTGCAATACTCAAATGCATCTCTAAACACAGTTGGCCAATAAAAGCCACTTTGCAGAATTTTCTCGGCAGTTTTGCGGGGACCAAATGTCCACCGCAAGCGACTCACTCATGACAAAAACTAGCACGCTTCTAGTCTCCTCGTCGGGGAGACATCTCCTAATGATTTGGTCGCTACAGTATTTGAAAAGATAAGGATCTTCCCACATGTAATACCGAACTTAAGACAAGAATCGGTATCTATCCTGTTTAGACCAACTAGGTGGTGTTTGGTTTGTGACTAAGTAATTTACTATGTCAGCAAACCATGGTTCCTTGGAGATGGCTAGAAGTTGCTCATCGGGAAAATTGTCATTGATGGGCACTCGTCAGAAGGTGCGTTTGGCACACGAGAGAGATGGTCAGCTACGACATTTTCGACACCTTTTTTATCTCGAATTTCGAGATCGAATTCTTGAAGGAGAAGGATCCAACGAATGAGTCGGGCCTTCGCATCTTTTTTAAGCATAAGGTATCACAGTGCAGAATGGTCGGTGAAGATCGTGGTCTTAGTCCCAAGAAGGTATGGACGGAATTTCTCCAAAGCGAACACTATTGCCAAGAATTCCTTCTCGGTGTAGTATAGTTCATTTGGGCATCATTTAACGTCCTACTCGAATAGTAGATCACGTGCTGCTTGTTGTCCTTACGCTGTCCTCAGACAGCACCTATCGCAAAATCAGAAGCATCGCACATGATCTCAAAAGGTTTGGACCAGTCCGGAGGTGAGATGATAGGGGCAGAGGTAAGTTTCACTTTCAATTTCTCCCATGCACTTGCACCTATCATCAAAGATGAAGGACACGTCTTTAGCTAGAAGGTTTGTAAGGGGTCTAGCAATTTTGCTAAAGTCCTTAATGAACCTACGATAAATCCAGCGTATCCTAAGAAAGACCGAATGTCCTTCACGCATCGCGGAAGTGGAAGTTTCGCTATGATCTCCACTTTGGCCTTGTCTACCTTAATCCCTTCCCTAGATATCTCGTGACCTAGGACAATCCCATGTTGCACCATGAAGTGACACTTTTCCCATTGAGGGTCAAGTTCTTTTCGGTGCACCTACTCAGCACTAGCTCCAAGTGATGGAGACACTGGTCAAATGAATTTCCATAGACGGAGAGTCGTCCATGAAAATCTCTAAGAAACGCTCGACCATATCAGAAAACAGGCTTAACATACAACGTTGGAATGTGGCGGGGGCATTGCATAGGCCGAAAGGCATTCGACGGTAGGCAAATGTCCCAAATGGACATGTAAACGTTGTCTTCTCTTGGTCCTCCGGGGTTATAGGGATTTGGTTATACCCTGAATAACCATCCAAAAAGCAATATACTCATGACCGGCTAATCTTTCCAGCATTTGGTCAATAAAAGGGAGGGAAAATGATCTTTCCTAGTGGCTGCGTTCAACTTGCGGTAGTCTATGCATACTCTCACCTTGGTAGGCAATCGTGTTTGCACTAACTCGTGCTTGTCGTTCTCTACCACAGTAAAGCTGGACTTCTTAGGGACTACATGCATTGGGCTGACCCATTCGCTATCGGAAATGGGATAAATGATCCCATTATCTAACAGTTTCACTATTTCGGCTTGTACAGCCTCCTGCATGAGTGGGTTTAACCTACACTGTGGATCCCTCTTTGGTCTAATCCCTTCCTCTAGATGGATACGATGCTGGACTATCGTAGGGCTCAGTCCCTTGATATCTGCCATAGTCCACCCAATGGCTTCCCTATGTCTCCTAAGGGTTGCCAGTAAGTCCTCCTCTTGCCTATTGGACAAATTAGATGCAACTATGACCGGTAACGTCTCTTGTTCACCTAGGTAGGCGTACATAAGATGTTTGGGTAAGGCTTTTAACTCCAAAGAAGGAGGTGGCTCAATGGGTGGAGGTGTTAAGCTAGAGTCTCCCATCTCTATAGAACTCAGATTTGATTCCCATTCAATCTCATCAAGGCTGAGATCACTTGCTTCTAAATCTTCCTCTTCCTCCGACTCTAGTATGATCTCCTCATTATGCTCACTCGTCATGTTCTCAATTAAGTTAACCTCAAGGTTGGTCGGTCACATCGTAGGGATGCTTACCTAGGTTGAAACATTGACTTCCTTGGTCATATCCCCAAAGTCAGTCTCATGGAACCGTTTCTACAATTTATAATTGCATTAGCGGTTGCTAGGAACGGTCTTCCTAAGATAACGGGAGTTTGGGACCTAGGATTAGACACAGGTTGTGTCTCTAAGACAATGAAATCGACAGGAAATGAATTCTCCAACCCGTATGAGAACGTCATTGATCTCTCCCTTAGGAACTTTGATAGAGCGTCAGCCAACTGAATAGTAACTTGGGTCGGGTTGAGTTCACCTAATCCAAGTTGTTGATATACAGAGAAAGGGAGCAAATTGATGCTAGCTCCTAAATCGAGGAGTGCTCGATTGATTTCGGCTCGACCTATGGTGCAAGAGATGGTGGGGCAGCCAGGGTCCTTATACTTGATAGGGATCTGGTTGGACAATAGCTCACTTATGTTAGTGGCTAGAAAAACCTTCTTAGGCACATTAGTATTTCTTTTCTTGGTGCACATGTCCTTAAGGAATTTGGCATAGCTAGGGACCTGTTGGATTGCATCAAGAAGTGGAATGTTGAGCCTAACTTGATTGAACACCTCTAATATTTCTCCATATTGCATTGTTGTTACTTCTAAGCCTATTTGGAAATGGAGCTATAGGCTGGTGCAACTGACCTGCTGACTTTTCAGCTTCAGTTTCATTGGGACTGGATGGAGAAGGAGTGGAGCTAGATGGAATGGATGGCTGAGATGGATCGAATGGCATGGATACTTGATTATCAACTTGTTTCCCAGATCTGAGTGTATGACCATGTGACACTGATTTGGGTTTTGAGCCTCATTGGCTGGCCTAGGATTCCTAGGATTTGGCAATGGTTGACTCGGTACCCATTTGTCTCTCTTGCTGGTTCAACTGAATCTCTATCCTAGTTAAGACTTGAGCCAGCGTGTCATGGCTTTTAACTAGGGTGTCCACCTTCCTTTCCATGTTGGATAGCCTTGTTTCCATTTGTGAATATTGGAAGAGGGTGGAGGATTTTGACTAGGAAAACTCTGCTGATAGGGCGATTTTGGAAATTGTTGGAGAATTTGGGCCTAATCTGCTCAGTGTTGCTCGGGCCCCATGAAAAATTGGGATGGTTTCTCCAACCAGGATTGTAGGTGGGCGAATAAGGATTGTTGGCGGGCCTTGTGAAGGCCGCACTCATATGTTCGGGCAGCTTTGATGTGCAATGAAGACAGGACATTCCTCGAACACATGGTTCATATCTTGACAGTAAGTACAGCCCGCCGAAGATGTTGGGCTGACTTGGTTCACAGAGACTGGCTCTTTAGTTTCAAGATCCTCTAATCTACGCATAACAGCAGCTAACTTAGCATCGGTCGCTATGTTTGCCTCAATGGAATGGATACCTCCTTTAGAAGAAGTAGGGTCATTAGTCCTAATTTTTTCCGGAGTAGGTTCCCATTGGATGGTATTCTCAGCTAATTCCTCATACAATTGCCATCCTTCATTTTCATTCTTTTTCATAAATCCTCCTTGGCACATGGATTCTAACAATGTTTTAGTTTGATATTCTAATCCATCATATAGAACTTGGAAAAGTCGCCATTTCTCGATCCCATGGTGAGGGCATTGGGCAAGGAGGTCCTTAAAGCGTTCGAAATATTTCCAAAAGGGCTCATTGGCAGTCTGCTTAAACTGTAGGATATTCTTCCTAATCAATGCAGTCTTGTGAACAGGATAAAATTTCTTTAAGAATGCCTTAACAAAATTATCCCAAGAAGATATAGAACCAACCTCTTGACTGTATAGCCATTTCTTTGCTAAATCCTTCAAAGCAAAGGGAACAAACCTAAGTTTGATGTCATCTTTTCCTAACTTAGGAATATTCATCATGAGACATACTTCCTCGAATTCCCTTATGAAGAAGTATGCATCCTCGGACTCCATCCCATGGAATTTAGGAAGGGTGTTGATGTATTGTGGCTTAAGCTCAAATGGGTCAACACCTTCATCGTTAAGCTTGATGCAAGAAGGAAGAGAAGTCCTGATAGATAGATCCTATCTTGGAGAGACGGCGGTTGTGCCATTTGTAGGTCGGGCTTATGCTCAGGTGGTGAACTAGTCCTAGTTAGCCTGGAAGTAAGTTGGTCTCTTGAC
The DNA here is from genome assembly GCA_038442645.1 of Agave tequilana. Classification (NCBI taxonomy): domain Eukaryota; kingdom Viridiplantae; phylum Streptophyta; class Magnoliopsida; order Asparagales; family Asparagaceae; genus Agave; species Agave tequilana. The sequence goes on along the minus strand of JAVJIF010022927.1, from coordinate 2,799 downwards.
CAAGTGGGCATGCACGTTAGCAAACAAGTTCACCCAATCAACCAAAAAAAAAAAGAAAATCAACAAAAATCCTATTCTAGGGTAATCCTTGACCTAGATGACTCCTAACTTTAGACTGTCCTTAGGAGGTCTATTGTCGACGTTAACCACAAGCTAATCGGCCAGGTAGGTGGCAAGACCGGTGGGAGGTTTTCCGTCAGAGACGTTCCTTAATTAAATAACCACCGTTCTTCAGGCTTTCGGCCCTCAATCCCCTGCCTAGACACCGATTTGACAAGGGTTAATTTCGAACAATTTTCCTTCTTCGGTCAATCTCCTATTGAGTCCGAGTTAACCTAGGGCCAACGTCTAGTTAAATTTTACTTAGGGTTAGGGTCGTGAGTGCGGCTGATATGATTTTTGGGCCAAGGAAGGGTGATGAAATCCCCACCTTATCTTGCTTATGGGTTATGCCCTTAAGATGAATTAGTGTACGTGTAAAGCTGTAGAAAAGTAATCACTCAAGAAAGCAGTAAACAACCAAGAGTGTTTCCTAATCTATATGCTATGCAAACATACCTTGTCGCCAGCGCTCTTCAACAGAATTAAAAAAAATTTAAATAGACACGTGCCCTAAATGCAAGAGTCTAAATTTTTTTTTTTATTTTCAACAAATGGGTTAATGTTATTAATTAGCAGTTGCAGAGTGATCACAGAGAAATATAATCAAAGCAGTAAGCTATTTTTGCAATTCAGAGCAACCTGCAAGAAACCAGATTAGTAGTCAACTACTATTGCTGCAGAATTGCGGCCCTGGCCGCGGATCTGCGGCAAATATGTGGGCCCTGGTGCTCTGCCTTCGAGGGTAGAGGCACTGGTTGCTGTATGTCCTTGTTACTGCTCTGTTTTCCTATTCTCAGTATCTGCAAACAGAACGAATAAAGAATGATTAGAACGAGAAAATCGTGCCGTTCCTTCCCCGGCAACGGCGCCAAAATTTTGATTGAAACTTAAGAGTTGTAAATAAGAATGAAGTGTAGATTTCTTAGTCTCAATGCGAATCCGCTGTAGCAAGGGCTCAAGCGGGTCGTGATCCTCAGGGAAGGATGCGATGCAAGCTTTTCGACTCGATTCCTCTGTATCTTCAAAATAGGAGAAAGAGATTAGATTTGAGAATATATGATATGAAAGACGTGGTTTTGCTGATTTTCTACCACAACCCTATTGCAAATTAAGAATATTGATCATCATATTGGACTACATGGATTTTATCCTAGGTTATTTTGGAAGATATGCAGCAAGAGAAGAGATTTAGAATCTTACTAACAGCACTCTTAAAAATCCAACACTTTTTCATCCTAACATCTAAGCACAACACAAAAGAAGTTTTACCTTGAGGTTGCGTTGTCAAAGTTCTTAGATATGAAATGTGAAGAATTAATTAATGTTGTGATATTAGATTAGAACACTAATCATCGTTTAATCTTCAAGCAATCTACTTTAAACCTAGGGTTTCAAAAATTGTCATCCATCCGACCAATGCTTAAATGCTCTAGGGTTGCTTTAAGAATTTCAGCAAACCACTAGAGAGAATTAGTTCATCATAATTTTTTTATCTTTTCAATTTTTTTATTTTTTTTATTTGTTTCTTAATGAGAAGAAAGAAAGAAAAATAAAGAAATCAGAAGATCACAAAGAAAATACGAAAGCAGAGAAATCACAGAATAAAAATAAATTTAAATAACAGAGAATTTGAATGGGAAAAAGGTAACCTTTAATCAAGAATGACTCCAATTACAAGCTCCTTCTTCTCCCACAAATTGCTTGAAATAAAAATTACAACTTTGCAGAAATTTAAAGAACAATGGCTAAAGAAAACCCTAATACGTCTCTGGATGCCCTCTCTCTGCTGCGCCTGAGGGATATTTATAGTGCAAAGGTGATAGAGTCCTGGATAAGATTGCACACGAAAGTTGGTAGTCAGCTTCATCTAAAATGCTGCAAAATCTGGGCTTTTGCCGCAGATTTGCGGCATTTCTTGGGAATCTGGCCACGCGCTTTGGCGCGTGGCTTCTTCTGGTCCATCCATTTGGGCGCCTGCTTCTGGAAGCTGCATCCTGGCTCTTTATTCTGGATTTTTTGAGATAACTTAGTAATCAAGTTACCTTGATCAAAAATATCCCAAATCTTCTATCCACGAATTTCCTTCTTATCTTGGGCTTTTATCCTCATCCTACAAGTGTTTAGGTTGGATAGAAGTCTATCCTTCCTTATCTTTGATATTTGCAACTTTTAGCCCTTGTATTTGCATTTTGACTTCTTGTAATTGCGCTTTTGCACCTGGGCTTCAACATGGGCTTGGATCTGGGCTTTTGGGCTCTTTTAAGCTTTATTTATTATTAAAATAATAATTCGAGGCCTGCACACATTAAATAACAAAATATTAATAAATGTGCATTATAATATGAATAAATGTGCAAATGTGATGGTGAATATGATGACAATTATGCATTTTTTACTACTAATCAGGTGACAGGTGTTTGCTTATGAAGATGGGCTTAGGATTAGCCCCATCTCCTAGATTGATCTGGACACCTTATCTTCTGTTGGTGGCTCGCGCTGTTCAAAGCGAATATCCCAAAGATTGTTTAAGTGTTGGATCCAAGGATCTGTATCATATTGGATCATTTCTTCATCTCCGTCTTCTAGTGGCTTGTTGAAACCATGTTCACTGAAAGTTCTCTGAAGATGTTGCCGACACTAGCATCTGATTCCCACGAGGACGTGCCCGATGAGCAGTCATGGCCCAATGATTCTCTA